>JADNRX010001215.1:0-12557 GCA_015501595.1 Hymenopellis radicata | reverse complement strand
GCAACTTGTCCCGCTCGTCTGCTCCATTTCTGTCGTCTCGGCGTATTTTCAGTCTTCTACAATGGTTTCAATGAGAATGGTAAGCTTACCTTGTCTTGACGTTGTTTCGGCGCTGAAGATTCACAGAGTTGCCGAAGTCTTCGTTCTTGGAACAGTGACGGGGCGAGCATAGACGGTTGCTGAGACGGATGGAAGTCGCTCAATCTGTCCAGATTCGGGGTTTAGATTTTGGGAGTGTTCAGCGAGAGTCGGTAAGTCAGTTGGAGTCGCCTTGAGTCGGTTCGCCCTCTGAAATTCCATACAGTCTTTGGTGTTCCAGGGGTATTGACGGGAGTGTTGAAGGCCCGCGCGACGTAGAGATGGTCCCTCAATTCGTCCAGATCCGGGTTTCGATTTTTGGGAATGTCAGCAAGTGAGTCGTCGCCTTACTATCCCACTTCGCCGGCTGACGATTCATACAGTCTTCGTAATACAGGCAAACTCAAGACTCGTGCGGCGCACGGCCAGAGAAGACAGTCGCCCAATTCATCCAGATCCGGGCTCAGATTTTAGGTAGTCACGCCCAGAGCAGAGCAGCTCAATTCGTTCAGACCCGGGGTCAGAATTCGCAGGAGGAAATAGCATGTCGAGGAGATACTAGTCGAAGAGATAGTATTCGTCGGAGCGAGGTGCGTCAACTTTCCTTTCAGAAGCAAGAAGGCTCAGTCGGTCCGACAGAGCAGACAGAAGACGTTCGGATAAGACGCGAAGCACAATGCAACCAGCAATGACGACGAAGGCCAATTGGTAAATGCCCCGGTCCCGAGGGTCGATTCAGTGTGGGGACACTGGAGACGTCCGCGACATGATGGTCGGAACGGAAGGAGCAGAGCACGCCGATCACACGTGATGGCCAAGGTTCGTCTTGAACCATCACCTTCTTATGTGAAAACTGACTCCAGCTAGGAACGACGCGTCATCTCTGCTCACAAATACTTACCGCCCCGGTTATAGACTTCTCGAGCTCTTCGAATCGCGACTTGGACGAATTACGGACAAGTGGACTTTGAGCAGCGTGGATCTGCTCGCCGCAGAGGCTTGGGGGTCAGTGAAAAAGTGTGTTTTGAAATTCGCTGTACAGTTATTTCTTGACGTACTATTCTTACGGAAATTCGCGCGGCTGCGGTCCTCCTCCGGTGATTGTGACAGCTTCAAGTTTGATCGAATATTGCAGGTAGTTAACTCTTTGACGACGACGATGGCGGCGGCTTCGCCGCCTCCCCGATACGCATACCTCCACGCTGATGGTACCGGCTTGAAGCTTCTGGAACTGGAGAGACCGAGTCCTGCAATTCGGGCAGCGTCTGCTGTCCTCGCCGGACCGGCTTTTTTTTTCAAGAAAAAGGTACCATTCTCCGTCACTTTTCGTCACTATTTCTGACCCTTTGTAGATCAAACCGACTTGATTTCGGACGTAGATCTGATGAGATCTCGTTTGCAATGAACGTTCTTTCGTGCGTGGACGAAGAGGCGGCTGCGCCGCCTCCTTGAGGGCCGCCACACCCCGTACCTCCCTACCTCAAGACTTCGACTTGTTGAATACAGGCTGTTGAACGTCTACGGCGTGGGGTGGCCTCGCCGGCCGGGCTTTTTTTCTAGGAAAAAGTGAGAATTCCGGCTTCATTTCGAAGCGTATTTCTGACATGAATTTCCACCAGATTCAGCGCCGTCTTGCCATCAAATTCGGTATGTCTTGGCTTTGAATTGACTCGTTTTGAGCCTGACACCGCACCAGGAATCAATTCAGCCGCTTCGCGGCCTCCATGATGTCCGCCTGACACTGGACTCCTTCGCGCGCGCTTCAAATCCGATACCTGATGCGACACGGTCCTCTTCTCATTCTGGACTCCTGCAGGGCGAAGTGCCTCACTTCGCATTCTTTTCCCATGGCTATTCTCTTATTGGCTGGATTTCCTACTCGCATGGACTTACCGCCGCCAGTTGACTCACTCTCGGATAAACTGCGCCATTGATGGAGATCTGAATCTCTTCGCGTTCGGCTTTTTCGCCGCATTTGGAACTTTGACGGGGACCTCATTTCGGGTATGTGCCTTTACCTGCGTGAATTCTTAAGCTGACGGCTCATGATTCGTTCAGTATATTGGCAGCAGTGACCAGCGGCTAATCGCCGCTGCGCCCGCGTTGCGGGCTTCTCACTGCTGCGGATACAACACTTTGGACGAGAAATTGCGCCACACGAGAAGCAACGGCTGTTACGACTTCACCGTCCATGATTGGCTTGGAGACAGTGAGGACGACGACCATACGAGCGCCTCGGTCGCTAGTTTTACCGCACGCGAAGGTCAGGATCCGACATCTTCAATAGTAATATTGGAATAGAAGGTTCGTACCTTTCACTTTGCTTGATCACTTCCCGGACTTACGTCTTGGTGTTTCGTAGCGAGGGCGACTGCGTCGCCGTCTTGCCGCCCTGCTCTTTGGTGATCTGGAGCACTTCTGATGTGGCGTATTGGCGGGCTTAGGAGCGAAAGCGCGGCGTAGCGGTTGTTGTAACCAGTAAGACTACGTAGATTTTACGCCGTTAGAGCGATCTACATGTATACTACGCGAGAAATGAACTCTATTTGTCCTATTCTTTATTGCGCGAAAGTAAGAAAAGTGCCTCCATTCACTTCAAAAGTGTTACTTAGACTTCATTACAAAATGTACATCATAAAATAAACACTCGTTAAAGACAGTAGAGATGCCTAAACTACTGTAGAAAGTACAGTAGAGTATCCCACTAAAACATGGGAAACACCTAGAGTCGGAGAAATTCACCTACTTACCGATAGACCACATGTCAACATTAACACGAAGTGAATGTGAGCAAAATACCAAATGTGTGCTTCTCTAAAACTTCCTTCCAGGGGAGCCCAGAAACTAGTGCGATCGATATCCGGCACCCTGAAGATGATGTGCGTCTTGTCGCCAGGAGGATATCGCGTGTCCTACGTGGAATATTCACTCCGCTCACCCAGCGGGTATACCAATCTGGGTACCTGTTCTAGGCGTCCTATCGTCTCGGAATTGACGGGGAAATGTCGTGTTGGAAGTCATAGATCGAGCCCAGGTCACCCCAGGTGATCGGGTAAACTTGAACTCGAACCACGACGATTCCGATCTTGGGGCGGTTACACTCGCTCGACCCCGTGCATTTCCATTATCTCTGGGCTCTGGGATACTTGAATTTACTTGGAGATTGTTCTGGGGCTTACGTAATCCTAATTCCGACGGTGCTTCGACGACGGACGCGCTTTTACGCCCGCTTTTCGCGTCAACGCTCAGCGAGGCGTCTTGGACCCTGAGCATCGATAACACGAGGATTTCCTGGACCCTATGACGCGTCTGGGGTCTTTCCTATCTTATCTCTTGACTTTCGGATGCGGGGAAATGACGCAAGTGGTCGTTCTCCTCCTCCATCCCTCCGACA
This sequence comes from Hymenopellis radicata, assembly GCA_015501595.1. Lineage (NCBI taxonomy): Eukaryota > Fungi > Basidiomycota > Agaricomycetes > Agaricales > Physalacriaceae > Hymenopellis > Hymenopellis radicata. Next base: position 9,085 of record JADNRX010001215.1, on the reverse strand, counting down.
CTTTTGCCTTATTCGCATTTCCCGCCAAAGCCTGCCCAATCTGGCGACTCTGGTACCTGTATATACCTTGTCTAGACGTACTGGCGGTGTCATATTGGCCGTAATTGACAATCACACGACAATAATCCTGAATTCAATCTGGTTCTCAGAAGGTTCGTGCCTTTTCCGTTGTTCATTCGCTTCAATTTCAATCTGACCCTATTATATTTGATTAGAACGTAAACGCTGACTACTTTCCGTGCCCAGAACGCAACGCGAAGCGGTGCGAATGTCCGCCGCCACGAAATACCAATCTGTAACTTTTTCAGTTCCCCGTCTGTTTATTCTAGATGATTCACATCAGACGATCAGGGTCCTCTCCTTGAAACGATTGCGGCATTTTGTACAGCGGAGACTTGGCGCGAACGAAAGGAATGCAGAATCAGTGCATTCTGGAGGAGGAGGTAAGTCCAACTGGTGTCCAGTTACCTACGTACAACGGGTCTGCGTTCCTTCATAGACTTCACATTCAATGTTTATTTGTGAGCTATTTCTGTTGCTGTTATGTTGTCAGGGTGCTCAGTTCGCGTAGGAACGGAAATGAGTCCGGGTGGCGGCACGATAATTGGCTGGGAACTTTCAAAGTTCTCGGCTCAGCGGGTATTCGCGCATCAGGGTCTTGATTCTCCGAATCTATTTACGTCTTGCGGAGCCTGGACTACTGGGAAACGATATATAAGGCCATGGAATCCCTCCAAAGTCTATCATCACCTACTTCCTTCCTTTCTTCCCACTTTCGACCTGCCTTCTCCCTCGTTCATGCCCATGTCTTATATCACTGTTTCCTCATTGCCAGCATTGCTCTCGACGTCGCTGCCGACGCGCTCTCCATCGCCACCCGACGCGTTCAAAAAGGTCACGTTGACGTGACAGGTGGGTTTCTTCCTACCACCATCATACCACTCTTGTTGACTCGATCTTGCCTACAGCGCCCCGCCCTCGAGCCCGTTTCTCACCGCTCTGGTTCGTCGTCTTTGACCTGTACACGTCGCTGAGCTGGCTAACATTTCAACAGGCTTCCTTTATTTTCGTCGCCGCTCGCGACGCCCGCTCTCATTGCTATTCGGGAGACTGGTTCGTTTGTTCCATTTGATTGTTGTTGACCGTCTTACTGAAAGGGCTTTTCGTGCAGGATTCCGCCGCGTCGTTGAAATTGTCGCGTCGAACGGGGGTGGGGGGTGTAGAATGCCAATACGGGCTCGAGCATCGTTCTCTGGTGCGTTTTTTATTCCTTACTGTGGTATCAACGGTTTACCTCGTCGTAGACCCACTTGTCGTCAGGCCTTCACCATTGGTACGTCTTTTGTTGTCCCTCTTGTCCATTGGTTCTGAACTCCCGAAAGTCGTAGGCCTAACCCGCCGTTGAAGGGGTTCCATTTCGGGAATAAATCTGCAGCTCTCACGGACAAACCTGCCGACGCTGTCCCGCGGGTTTAGTCGACTGCACACGTCGAAGATGCTTTCCCAGACGTTGACCGTGCAGCCTTCGCCGACTGGCATCACCCGTGGAATGTTTGTCGACCTCCTCAAAGAACCACAGAAGCTCTCTTATGTCTTCGTTGTAATGCTTGACTTACCGTGGCTTTCCAGTCCATCGACACGACTATCGACTCTGGACTGGAAGCTCGCCGCCTCGGCTAGCACGGTGAGTCGCTGATTTCCTCTTCTACGACTCTTGAACTCATTCCCATCACAGTCCGACTGGCCTCGGTTCCGCCCGCCTCTGGATAAATCGTCAGACAAGACGCGACTCCATGATCTCCCGTTCAACTAGGAACTGTTTGCGTACCTGGTACGCTTGTCTTGTTACAGTCTTCGTCGCCGCCGAAGTCTAACTCTTACAGTAATATAGTCTTAGTCTAGACAACACCAAGAAGAGGTATGTTAGACTCGCCCTGCCGTTCTTTCATTTGACTTACTGCTCTAGAGCTAGAACTTTGTAACACCTCTTGTTCGGGACGCCGTGGGATGGCCTGATATCTTGTGTTCTTGGGCCGCTCAGTAATGTAAACACCAAGGTAAGTCGCATAGCCCTCTTCGTAACACTCTCCTTATCGACTGGTATTAATGTAACCTTACCGCTGCCCTGTTCACGTCGGTAAGGCTTTCCTTTTCTTGTTGTACGACTACTCACCACTTTGTGTTTCTGCAGGACGGTGTTCACCGACCTGCTCGCAACGTCAACGGAATCATTTGGCTCTGTGCCGGTGAACAACAGTTTGGCTTCGCGCCGGCTGCCAGTGATCCACGAGACGGCGGGGGAAACTTATGGCCTTGAGAGTGTGGTTATACCGTCACCTTGTCCTATTGGGGGCTGACCTTTACTTTCGATTTCATCGGTGAGCTGTCCATCACCACTATACTTACTACGCTTTTACTCACGTATTTACAGGAAGGATGTCGCGTCCCGCCCTCTTGTTCAATTGTAAGTGTCATTTGATATGATATCACATTCAATACTGACGTTACGGTCAGCTTTTACTAATAGTAATACCTCGACTCGGCGGCCAGTCAAATACTGGACTTTTCAATGTGGTCGACGTGAACGTGGGACGCTTGGCTCCGCACCAGGCATTCGCTAATCGGTTAACGTTCGCGACTTCCTGGCTCTGCGACGGGGATGTGAAATTTGTTTCATCTACGTGCGACAGGTTGTCCTTGTATGTGTTCTCGCTACTGTTGTGCGAACTGTTCGGATGCTAGAATGATATCGGTGAGTCTTGGTTGCCATTATGCAGGTTTACTCTGATCTTGACACTTGTTGTTTCCTGGCAGATGTACGCAACGCGGCGTCTACCTCGTCGCCGTGCTGTGTTCGCGATATCACGCATTCCATGGTCGGGTAAGCCTTCTTTACTCCTAGTTGTAACAGCTTTCCTAACCTCTTACTGCAGTTTCCTTCGAGGGAGGGACTAGTTAGACCATTTCGACTAGCTTGTTACATTTACTACAGTAGAGTATCGTAATTCGCAGCTTCGTTACCTTTGCGAATGGTGCGTCGACTATTCCTCACGCTAAACTCTGCTAATGATTCGTTCACAGGAACAGTATCCGCTCAGTTCCCCTGCGTGACTTGAAATTGAGAGCGAGGAAAGTTTCAATTGACTCGCCGAGAGGTAAGGGTTGAGGACGAGGAGACGGCTTGCTGCAAACTTAGCGTTTGTTGGCAATAGGTAGAGGTCATCGCAGTCGAACTGCTTGGATATTATTTCTGTCGGAACTGCGAGTTTCTCGCTACTGGCGCCTACATTACTCGATGAGAAAGACGTGACTACGTGCTAAGTAGTTTGGTTGGATGGCTCTGCACCGGTTTAAGCAGGTCGAACGTTGCCGGGAGCATGGCCTTGTCCTCGCAGTGGCATTAGAAACTGGTCCCAGGTCTGGTGAATAGTCAATTCTGGCAAAGGCGCGTAAAAGACAATATCACGCACCTCTCGGGGGATATGGAGACACCAACACAGAACTCTCGGCCTAGACGAAGCAGCTCTCCTACAACCAGCGAACAGGAAGTCCATGATTGGATGCCTCCTATGTAGAGAGATACGGTGTTTAGCGTAAGAAGCAAGAGAGTAGAAGGCTTGCCTGCAGCTTCCAGGCCTGATCAAGTCAACGTTTAGCCTTCCGTCATCCGAGCTGTAACTCTCTAATCCCAAGTTCAACGAGCGGTCGAAGAGGGACAAAGCCTCTGACAATAGTGGCAAGTGCTGAAATCGGATGCCATGGTGGTGGTCGGTGACAGAGTCGTGACCACCGATCTTTGATCACAACCACGAAGAGCAGCCCCACCGATGAGGCCAACGAGTGCGGACAGACCACGACCGGCATCTGCTGCGTCCAGACGGCCGGTCTCGAGTGTCACGCCGCGCGCGACTCCGAACCAAACGATACGGCCGTCTTCCAGCCAGTCAATACACCATCCGTATAGCGGTACCATACGACCATCTTCGAGTCAAGGAATACGACCTTCAACGAGCCAAGGCATACGCCCGGTGTCGAGTGCCTCCATGCGCCCAATATCCCGCCTTACCGCACGCCCTCAGTCGCGTCAATTGCGGGCCAATCATCTGAAAATTGTGTCACTGTGCGAACAACTGGTTCGCAACCTCCAAGGCGATGAAGACGAGACGGAATACCACTCCAGCATCGACTACGCGACCCGAAGCCTCAGTCTTGAGGGCACAATGCTCAACAAGGTTGGGGTCACTATTGAGCAGGCCGCAGTGGACAGAACGATGCGTGGGTGCGCCTCACTACGCGTCAACGTCGAGCTAGATTCATTGATTACTCGACTAGACATGTGCAAAAGGCTCGAATACAGTCCCACGACGCCCTTGCAGACGCACTTGAAACGTCTTACAAACGTCTGAAAGAGAACTTTGAAAAGGAACACGACCTTGATCAGGAAATAAAGGTACATCAAGCATTGTCGTTCGCGACGACGTCTGACTTGCGATAGGCTTTACCATCCCATCTGCAGTTGCTCGTAAGTCGGCATACTACTCAGATTCACTTGCCTGATCTACAAAGTAGTTTTGTTTAGCAAACGCGCCCGAGTCTAGCACCTCAACCTATGCGTCATCATATCTCTTCAATCTCAACGCTCCTCCTCCTGCCGTAGAGGTTCTGACATGGAAGAAGATCCTAGAAGACGACCCATTCGAAGGAGAACATTGGGAAGGCGTATACGGGATGCCACCAGGGAGCATCAAGAATCAGCGAGAACCGGACTCAGACAGTGACGCGTCCTCTCTTTGGTCTCTTCACTCGGACGACATCGATATCGAGCGCTCGTCGCCCACACCACCAAGATCACCTTCCCCGACGTCTTCGCCGGCTTTCACACCGTCACTTCCAGACATACGGTTATCTGTGCTTCATCGAAAAGAGGTCGAGGACCTTCAGGCCAGACAGTATTGGCGCAGTGACTGGAGGATGCCTGTGCAGGGCATGAGCACGCGATTTGATATTGGTAATGCTAGTACATTAGGTACGGAGCAGATTGATGTCTTGACGTCCTAACAACTTGGTTAGGACCAACATTACAGAACGTGATGGGGCGCAATCGAGCTGTCCCAACTGAATTTGTGCACCTAGCCGACGTAAGCCGTCTTGCACTCGCGTATTCCGTGTCTCTAATCCAAAGTCCTAGAAATACATCTACGAACATGACGCTGTGCGGGAAGTACTGATAGCTTTACAAGGTCGCAGCAACGTAATGCTTCATGGCAAAATGACGCGTACAGTGCAACACCGAGATTACTGCATCTCTCCCTCGCATCTCAGGCTTCCATCCTAGCGTCCCTCGGCGAGCGATGTACCTGCCTAAAGCACCTGCGTAACTTTGTCACACGAGTTTTCAGCACACCAAGTGGTTCCAAGTCGAAGACGCGAACATTGGAGGCGTTCGCCGATGCAGTGGACGCTGAGCTACGTCTTTTAGATACCTGGTGTGCCGAAAAGGAGGAACAGATTGTTTTGGCTACTAATGGAGCATTGCCGGGGCAAGCCCTCGTCGTGAGTTTGTTGTCGCTGGAGGTCCAGACACGCGACAAGTTCGAAGGTGCCTTTTCTGTGTTATTAAACGTCGTGCGAAGTGTCTTTGGGCAAGACCATTCACCGAGGGCATCGCCGTCGACGACTACGGCTGCTTTGTTGGATCGGCTCTTCGCTGTGATACAGGAGAACCTGGAGCGAGGCGAGCGTATCACTGCAGGCGTCGTGATGAGAGTCTTCATCCGAAGCTCTGAGCCGCTCTGGAGCATGGTGGGTCAATGGTTGAAAGACGGCATGGGCATTGGGATATCAATGACCTAGACGACGAGTTTTTCATTGAGAGCAACGGCTTGGGTTCCGGGGCGTTTGGAGTGGGGCTGCTGGATCCGGATTACTGGATGGAAGGGTACACGCTGCGTTACGAGGACGACGAGGATGGTCGCCGAAAGGGATTGCCGACGTTCTTTCGACCTGTGGCTGAGCCTGTGCTGGCGTCTGGCAAGGCGGTGGGTTTGCTGAAGGCTCTGGGTGTTGGGGTGAGTGGCATTGAATGGCAGTGGCGCTCGCTGGCAGAGTTGGTGGCTGGCGGTGCCGATCAGGATGAAGCGAGTGGGTTGTTTTCGGTGTCTATCGATACGCTATCAAGTCTCATCCATGATGAGCTCGCGCCGTACTGCCAGAGCACGGGCTTGGCGCTGTCGAAAGCCGTGGTTGGGGAATGTGATTTCTGGAGGCATCTGAGCACCATCGAGGATCTTTACTTGATGAGGAAGGGAGATGCGATGAGCCACTTTTGTGATGTTCTGTTTGCGAAGGTGAGCTTGTTTGGCTCGTGTCGTTTTGGAGTTGACTGATTATCGCAGATGGACAGTCAACAGCATTGGAGTGATTTTCATTTCCTCAACACCACTTTCACCGACGTCGTCGAGTCGAGTGTGAACATCGGCGCTGGAGAGTGGGTTCAACTGTCGCTTGTTCGGTTGTCGTATCGCGGAAGCAAGGATAAATCTGTCGGCCGAACAGTTAGAGGACTAGAGGGTCTTCTTGTCGAGTACGCGGTACCGTTTCCGCTGATCTATATCTTCACGCATATCTATGGCTTCCTGCTCCAGATCATGCGCGCGAAGGTCGCCCTGGAGCGTCGGGGCGATATGAAGACTTATTCGAAGTCGACTCAGTTGGTTCGGTCTTTTTTGAACATTCTCATTTTTGTTGATGCTTAATCCTTAACGCTAACATCTTCGCAGGAGCCGTCTTCGCGAGTGCTTAGTGCGCGTGCAGTGCGCGGGTTTCCTTCGGTAGATAAGACCACCTGCCTATTTTGGACTCACCGCCTGTTAGCTCGGGCATCGTGGGCGTTGAATATCTTTTAAACGATGAACTGTGTACAACTAGGAATCAGAGCAATGAAACTTGATATTATTTGGAAGAGCCTACCGTAGGACAAAGAGAAGAGTTAGCAATATGCGAAGGGCGAGGTTCTTCCTCGGCGCGTCGTCTCTTGTGTGCGCGGACCTACTCGACGCCACTGTGGCTGTGCTGACTCGGGCATCGTGGACGTCGAATAACTCTTGAACGACGAGGAGTGTTCAGCTAGGAATCAGAGGAATGAAACATGTTATCATTTGGAAGAGCTTACCGTACAAAACTCGAGAAAAGTTAGCAATATGCGAAGGTGGTGGCTGTGCAAGCTTTTGAAAATGAACGCAAGTCCACGTTTTCTGGAGGAAAAATGCCAGCTAGCGCCCGGCCTGACGGGCCCAATGAGCCGAAAAGAATCCCGGGCCAACCCTCTGGCTCGGGGATCCTCTTGGCTCTCACCGGTTGATTAGACCGGTGGCCTCGAGAGGAGGACTTTGTGCGAACGTCCGAAGACGGCGTACCACCATGTGGAACGTCTGACACGTTTCCCTTCCCCCAAGAGCCCCGCGGCCGTCCCGGTGGACGGAAGGTTAGCTCTTGGCTTCCAGGACCCGTGCCGTTTATGCAGTGGGAGGAGAACAAGACTCTGAAGTTGTCCCACTGTCCAGAGGGTTTATATACCCTCTCGAGACCGGTTTCCCGTGACTTCGCTATCGGACCACTGACGTACACACGGACTTGGCACTCTGTTGCGCCACACTTCTTCGTGTCCGATTCACTTCTCCGCCGTATCATTCGATAGCGGGGACTTGTAGCTTTCAATAAATATACTTGACATCCTCTTCAACTTTCTCAGTACTATGCTACAACGTCAATGAAATCCTCTCCTCCGTCATTGCAATATATTCGAAGCATGCAGGGAACCACCTCACGTACCTTACTATTCTGGGAACAGAGGTACTTTTACCTCTGCTCATGGAATAGTAAGGTTGCTTTACGCTGTTTTTGGTGTTGGTCAACTCGGAAAATCAAGGACAATCTCATGAATACACCGGACACTAAGATTGATCATGACTTGCAAACAGGAAAGCAACTTTTGGTGTGCCGGACAGGGTCTTACGAAGCAAGGCCTAGAGTCCCGAATGCGAAAATATGCCGTGTTTGGTAAGGAATACAGGTTGTTCGGTCAAGTCATGTCCCTCCCGCCATCATGTCTCCCACCAGCAACTTGTCCCGCTCGTCTGCTCCATTTCTGTCGTCTCGGCGTATTTTCAGTCTTCTACAATGGTTTCAATGAGAATGGTAAGCTTACCTTGTCTTGACGTTGTTTCGGCGCTGAAGATTCACAGAGTTGCCGAAGTCTTCGTTCTTGGAACAGTGACGGGGCGAGCATAGACGGTTGCTGAGACGGATGGAAGTTCGCTCAATCTGTCCAGATTCGGGGTTTAGATTTTGGGAGTGTTCAGCGAGAGTCGGTAAGTCAGTTGGAGTCGCCTTGAGTCGGTTCGCCCTCTGAAATTCCATACAGTCTTTGGTGTTCCAGGGGTATTGACGGGAGTGTTGAAGGCCCGCGCGACGTAGAGATGGTCCCTCAATTCGTCCAGATCCGGGTTTCGATTTTTGGGAATGTCAGCAAGTGAGTCGTCGCCTTATCCCACTTTGCCCGCTGACGATTCATACAGTCTTCGTAATACAGGTAGGACAAACTGAAGACTCATATGGCACACAAACAGAAAAAAGACAGTCGCCCAATTCTTCCAGATTCGGACTCAGATTTTGGGTAGTCGCGCCGACGCACAGACAGAGAGCAGCTCAATTCGTTCAGATCCGGGGTCAGAATTCGCGGAAGTTATGAGAAGGTCGGGAGATAGCCAAGACAAAGGCGACGACACAGCATCATTGGGCAGCGAGGTGCGTCGCCAAAGTTTCTTTCAGATTCAAAAAGAGACTCAGTCGGTCCAAGGCACAGGTTGCCCTTCGCAGGAAATCATGACAAGGACAAATTCGCAATACCCTTAAGGGCCGATTCAGGGAGAGGCCAGAAAGAAGAGAAGGTGTGAGGCGACATGATTGTCGGAAGGAACAGACGTCGATCACACGTGATCGCCAAGGTTCGTCTTGACCTTGAAACATTTTCTCATACGTGGACAACTGACTCCGCCTAGGAACGACGCGTCATCTCTTCTCGAAA
>JADNRX010001214.1:0-12557 GCA_015501595.1 Hymenopellis radicata | reverse complement strand
CTATTTTTCTTAAGGACCGCCACCCAACCGGTTGAGACCGGTTTCAACCGGATAATATACATATATATTTAAGATGAATTGTCAAATTTTTTTGGACTCAAACGGGCCCTGGCGTGGCCTAAACGAGCCATCCGCAACTATTTCCGCAGATCCGGCGACTCGGGCCGAGATCCGATCGTACGCGTAAGCGTGTGATCAGGTCGTCTCTTCTCACCTCTGACCACCACCACCTACTACCACTCGTCGCTCGACTTCAAGTCGGCGACGATGGCAGCGTCACCCGACTTCAAGTCGGTGATTTTCGCCCCGACGCTCGACTCTGGGTCGGCGTCGATGGACTGTGAGACGACTTTGCGTCGTCTGCACAGAAATGACCACAGCACGCGTAAGCCCCCCGGATATGGGCAGCAAACGATAATTATGGGAGCCACACGTCGTGACGCCTACCGCCGCGCTCAACAGCGCGCTTGAAGAGCGGGGGCAGTGGATAGTGCGGGCTGCCACGTCGTCTGCAGGCGACGTGGCAGATTTTGTAAGTGACACTTATTTCTTTTCGTTTCGGCGGCGTTTTCAGGCGCCGTCAAGTCTTGTTATTGAAGATCTATTCTAGATTACCTTTATTTCCTTCTTAACGGGTAAGCCCTCGAATGAGGCACCATACACTCAATCCCCCCACCTTCCTCACCCCCTTCCTCCTCCTACAACCCCTTGCATCATCCCATCATGCACCGCCTCTGCTCCCCTCGCAATTGCTGGGGGATGCGGACTGGGCATGAAGTGATAGCGAGTGCGGGTGTGGATGCGGAAGAGGGTCGGTTCGAACCGGTCGCGACTGGTTGCGACCGTGAGTGGTCCCAACCGGTTGAGGACCGGTGAAAGACCGCGGTTTCAACCGGTCCTTGACAAGGACCGGTTGCGGTCTCGGTTGACGAGAAAAGTCGGGTTGGGCAACCGGTTGCGGTTGCCGGTCTTTCCAAATTGGGGTGCCGCAACCGGACCCAACCGGACTTGTAAACCCTACACACGACAAGACCCATCACCGACGCCCATGCTCTCGGAGAAGCGCGACTTCCGAAACAGGCACGCCAGTCCACGTAACGCAACCATGCGGTCTTGTCTGTCTTGCTTTCTCCCACCATGGACGTTACAACCTGCTTCAACTGCCACAACGGATGAACGGGTATCGTTCGAAACGCGCCCATCACGTCGGCCTTCCAGAGGAGTAATCTCTTGCCAGGATGCAAGCTGGAGAACATCAAAAGTAACGGGATGAAAACGAGGAGAGAGTCCAAACGTGCGCCCTTCGTTTGAGACTTGTCCACCATGTTGTTTTGACAATATTCTCCCGCAGATTGATTCGCGACGAGGCGGAGATCGTCTGAGTGAGGTTTGGGAACAGCAATATTGGGCGTGCTGTACATGCCTGGAAGTAGGTGTGGGCCGAACGCTGGTGAGTGTTGACCCTTGTCTACTTCTTCTATGCATTGCGCCGCAATAAACTGACTCTCCTCAGTTGACGGGATCTTTGCCCACGCGTTGTCCCACGTTTCTGGAAAATCGCTCGATGGATTCGTGTCGGCCCATGGCCATAACCCGATTTTCAATGTTCGAACGACGGAGGCGACGAACGCTCGATTCGGATGTATGGCTAGAGCGCTCGCGAAACGATCTATATTGATCGGAGTGGAAACGTGGAAAAGGTGAGGATTTTCATGGATAGTTTTCATAGCTACATGATGGTACTCTTTTTCAGGTGGGTGCAGAAGAGGTTCGTCTACTTCCGTGAACCACGCCGTTCGACTGCCTTGCGGGGCCGCGTTCCTCCATCCGAAACCCCTCAGGTAGCGTGGCAGGAAGGATCCGAAGCCACTCTCTTTTTCATCCTCCACACGACTCTCTTCAATGTCTTCTATTTCCTCATCTTCCCCTCCTCCACCTGCGAAATGACGCGCCGCGTGCCACAGGCTTGCCACGAAGGAAGAGCTAGTCGAGGACTCAGCTGCTTTTCGGTTTACACAAGGTGACGACGTGCGGTCCTTCGCAGGAGCTGCAGACATGGCGTCTGGAACAAGCGCTACGGAAGCACTTCCCCTCGTTCCAGTTGTTGCAGATCTCTCGCTCTCGCTTCTTTGCCAATTTTGTTCTCGCAGATTTTGCGCTCCCACCTGTGCCTCCAATATCATTGTACCGAACGCCGTCTCTGTCGAGGAAAGCTCGCTGGAGTTTCGTGATCTCGGGGGCGTTGTACTGATTGAAGAGGATGGCTGGGTTCGACCCGATAACTTTGCGAGCGGCGATGTCGTACGCAATGACTCGGGCATGGGAATCTTCGACCTTGGACGTGAAGAGGTCGTCGATGTGCTCTCGCCAGGCTCGGAGTTCGTTCGTCCGGTAAGGGAAGATTGTCTCGACTGCCTTGACATACTTATCAAAGCATCTAAACCAGACGACTGACGAACTAACAGTCTTCTTCTCCGCGCTTCGTCCCAAGGCTTTGTGAAGTGCCGATTCGACCGTACTGACTGGAGTGGGGTCGAGGTCGAGTTTGGTGGAGAAGAAGAAAGCGTTGATCTCGTCGAAGTCGACGACTTGATCAAGGAGGATTTTCTTCCAGAGAGCTTCAGGGAAGACGGGGCGAGTCTGTGCGCAAGTGGCAGGTGTACTTGACGTCGCTCTGTGATTTTCGGACGGCGCGCGATTTCTTGTGCTCAGCTGAGAGAACGACTTCTTGGAGACGGCGGCGGCGGCCTCACCGAAAGATTGCGTCTGGTACATCGCCATCGTTGGACTCGCGAGCGGGTGGTGTTGCGAGGAGTTTGGACTGGGTTTGTCGTCTCTCCACTCTCTATTCTGAGAGCGAACTATTGGAATTGGGTGTCTCTGCCCGTTTGCGTTTAACTCCGGTTGACACTCTCTTCGTGGTCATCACCGTCCTCTTCCTCGTCGACGTCTCTTCTCCGGATACGTCGTCGTCATCTTTCGCGACTTTCCCAACTTTCCCTCGTTGCTTGCTCGCTCGAGCGTTAGCGTCGCTCTCGAGTTGCCGAACCACGGCTTGAGCTCGTTACGTCCGCTGAGTCGTACAGTCCGGCTTCGGAAAACCGCCGATGTAGGCACGACCGTGGTTTGAACGTCAACTTTGGACGCCGTCCTCACGGTATCGACGACGATCTCTCGAGGGTTTCCGTACAGCTTCGCAATATGCTCCCCGTGAGTTCTGAGTCAGGATGCAGGGATAGAACAGTCTCCGGCTTTCGCTTTTGCTGCCTTCGGCATGTCCGGGCATAATCGTATGAGTCGTTAGATGGAAATTATTTCGCAAACGACGAGAATACAATACTGCGTGAACAGTAAGACTGAGCCTAAGAGAAAAAATCAGAAGCACTGGCGGGCACAGTAAGCTGAGGGATGCGAGACATCCTCGGCTGCATACCTAAGCTGCCGCCAGTATGAATCAACGATCGACCTAAGGAAGATGTGGCGCTGAGAGCTGACACGTCAAAGTCTCGCTGTAAGCGAGGATAACGTCCCGAAGGCAGAAGAGTCTCACTGGTTCATTTGCGACCGGTGGTAACGAACATAAGTACAGCATTTGATCCGAAGGATCGTAATGAGTATGTGGTGAGGATGCTGTGAGCATGGAAGCGAATGGCGTACCTTCATATTGGCCTTGAGTAATCAAAAGATTAATCTCGATTAAGTACGAACAAGATATTTCAAGCGCGCCGGCGAGCATTCCAATGAAGAACCGATCTCCGGTCCTGTCCGGCAATCAATGCTTCGCCAAAGCCAGTGAGAGTCTGTGAGACTGCACTCCGGAAAGTAAGGATGCCACTTCGCGAAAAGTGGGGAGAAATTGGTGAAAGTGAGTGAAATCTAGGTAAGTGCGAGCTTGATTATTAGACAAGGATACCAAAATGATGGCACAAAAAGTCGACACCTCAGAGATTCGAACTCTGGCGCACAAAGTGCAATGGCTTAGCAGGCCATCCCGTTAACCACTCCGGCAAAGTGCCATACGTTTCGTTGATGAATGACGCATAATGACACAACTAAATTAACGCAGCTCGATCGAAGTCGATCCGTTTCGTCGCTCTCGGCTCATTCACCCGCTCATGACACGACTATCATGCCGCTGAGAAAACGCACGAAAGCAAACGACGACTCTGGCTCAGATACATCGCTCTCGCCGCCAGTATCTGAAGTCATCTCAAGAAACAGAATGATCATCTCAAAGATGAAGTGAAAGACTTGAAGGAGGTGAGTCGCGTCAGTCTGCGCGTTCTGCACCACATAACGGGCCTGTTAGAAACGCTCAATATTCGCGACGAGAAGATTCCTTTTCTCTCTTGGAATACTGTGTAAGCGAACCGCTTATGGCCTGATGCCCGGTCTGAACCTAGCCAGTTGGTGTCTTGCTCGGATTCAGCGTGATAGAACGGAGCGACATAGAAGACATGCACGCCCAGCTTTTGTTGTTCATGGATCAATACGACATTGCGCTTCCTGCACTACCGACTTGACTTTTCCCGTGTAGAGCAAGAATTCACGAGACTACGGAGCAACATTCCGGAGTTGTGGAAATTCAATAGAGACGGGCGGGAATTCCTAGTGGGCGACCAGATAGCAGCACGGGGTCTCACTGCTCAGCATCCCGTCGTTCTTATTCAGGTGTGATATCGACAGTACGTGCGCTCTTCACGCTCCTCGCTCTTCCTTCACCTCACGTTTGAACCAGGGTTTAGAATCATGGTCAACGAGTCCCGACTATCGACCCTTCTTTCGGGAGAAACTATGGGGTGGCTTCAATATGCTGTCCAAGTCACTTTCAACAAAGAGAAATGGATATCTGCCATGATGTTGGATCCAGTTACTGGTCTGGACCGCCAGATGGGAAGGTCAGAGCGGCCGAGGGAATAGATGCGGCGAGTAGTTTCATTCAAGGATATTGGATATGGTGAATCCTACTTGCTTACACGCTTTACATGCGCTAATTTACCGCAGGTCCAAAATTGTGGAGAATCTTGCTGTCGTCAACTACGATACTAACAACTTGCATCTGGCGCCTTACGATTGGCGATTATCTTATTACAACCTAGAAGAACGCGATGGATACTTCTCTCGATTAAAGAGTACCATCGAAGGTCTCAAGTACGCTTCGTTTGACTTCGTGGACTATGTTCTAATATGATGCAGGCGTCGCCAGAAGAAGAAGACTGTCATTGCGGCTCATTCAATGGGATCCACAGTCATATTGGTAAGTTTCAGATAACTAACGCTGTCTTGTCTTATGTTGGCCAGTACTTGTGAGTATCGTCAATGTTAGCGGCCGCCTTACTTACGCCTGCTAGTTTCAAATGGGTTGAATCTCCTGAACACGGCGGTGGCGGGCCCACATGGGTTGAAGTAAATCATCTTGAGTCCCTAGACGCGTCTAAATTCTGATTCCTGAATTTAGGATCACATAGAAGCTTACATCTCTGTTGCGGCACCCATCTCGTGCGTGTTGTCAATTCGAGGTAACTACTGATACTACGCTTCCCACAGGGCGTGGTGCGTATTCATCGACTCGTGTTCTCCGCGGTACATATCTTAAATATGTGGAAAGGCCAAGGCTATGGCGCCTTCTTATCTGGAGAAATGAAAGATACAGTTCAGATGAACCCAGCAGGCGCATATGGTTAGACGTTTGCGCGGATCATCTGCTTGGGGTATTAACGTTGTTACAGTCTTGGAGCGCTTCTTCTCTCGGCGCGAGCGACGTAAATTATTCATGAGCTGGGCGGAAGTGCGAGCATGTGGATCAAGGTAAACTCCTGCGCACCATATCGTGAAGCATACTACAGCAGCGACTGAATGTAAATTTTAGGGAGGAGACGATATATGGGGAACGAAACTTTTGCTGCAGATGACCAACCGGACTCCACCCATACTCACGGAGAACTTATTGCGTTTAGAGACAAACAAGCACTTGAAGCCGCAAGCCTGGGTGAGGATCTCAGCAACATGACCTCGGCACAAGCCGGGACATGGATTTTGCAGCATACGCCGTCAACATTCCAGGTACGCTTTCAGTAAAGATAGCCTCAAACAGTGACTGAATGATCTGAAAGAAAATGATGGCAACGAACTACTCTTTCGGTATCGAACGCGACGAAGAGGCATTGAAGAGAAATGATGCTGATCCCACAAAGTGGACAAATCCCCTTGAAGTTCGGTGTGTAATGTGGCTTCCACGAGACTCATGAATTCTCTGACAAGCTTTAGATTACCGAATGCGCCTTCTATGAAGATGTATTGCGTTTACGGGCATGGTAAAGAGACCGAGGTGTGTATTTTCTCTTGCCAAGCTTATTTATCATACTGAGATTCATGTAGCGCTCATACTGGTTCGTTTTCTCATACTCTTGTCGAGAGCCATGTCCGAATGACACGTTAGGTATGCAAGAGGAGAATTTGAACATGAGGAAAGCCCCGCCGATGGTCTAAATCCGACGTGTGCAGACTCAGAAGATACCGAATGCGTCACCCCTGGAACGCCTCTAGAGTTTCCTTTAATTAGAAAGAGCTGGATTGATGCCGAATACACCAACGACACTGTGACACCGAAGGTATGTAACTCTAAAAGTACAAGCTAAGTAGCATTTCAACGTGGCCTCTAGATTCGGAACGGCGTGAAAATGGGGGAAGGAGACGGAACGGTGAGTCTGTTAAGTCTGGGTGCCATGTGCGTCGAAGGTTGGAAGAGACCAAGATGGAATCCTGCTGGAATCAACATTACGACGGTCGAGGTGAGCCCTGAGCGTAAATCGCTGCTAGCTTAGGCTAACTCCAAACCTAGCTTCCCCATCTTCCTGTGCCTTCTATACCACGCGGCGGAGCGAATACCAGCGACCACGTCGACATCCTCGGTTCGACAGGTCTGAACGAGATCATCCTAAAGGTTGCTACGGGTGTAGGCCACGAGGTTGAGGAGAACTATGTCTCCAACATACGCGAGTACGCGTCGAAGATTCGGTGGGATCTGTGAACGTTGTGTTAATGCTGGCTCTTGCACAATATTTTACTGATGTAGCATACTTACCCTAAACTGTACTTATTTACGTGGATGCAGGAAAGATGTCGTGAATATCTTTATTCAGTTTGGAAATGGTCTTGAGGTAGTCGAGAATCAGGCCGCTGAGGTCCGCGTAGAAGTCCGTGGTCTCGATGAGATCGGTCTCGCGAACACCACAGAAGGCGTCTTGTAGCGACTGACTAAAAATCGGTCAGGCAAGAAATGGAAGAGGACCGAGGAAAGACATTACTCTTTTTGTTTCGTCTTCTTGGCCCAGTTAAGGACTTTACGGTAATCATCCCGGCAGTCATTTGCTGTTTCTTTGATGCTTTGTATCTCGGTATCAGAGAGAGCACTTTGCTGAAGGGGCAGCGGTGCAGAAGTCTCTTGACGGATGATAGCCAAGGAAAGTACTGATTCATATAGGCAACAAATTCAATCGCATCGAATGGGTCAGATGTCAACAAGTGCGAGATATGCTGGAGGTTGTTAGAGAATCCGGAAGAGGTTGAGGCGCTGCATCTTACCGCTCGGCACAAGCTCCCAACGATCGTAACATAGACCTCGCGCTGGACTGAAGAATCCTTGATTTGCTTCTCAAGACGCGTTCGTTCTTCTTGGGGCAGTGCTGGATCACCGGAATCTCCACGCTTTGTATAGAACGTGTCAAAACCGATCGCTTCATCAGCGGTATGTGTTAGCGCGAGACGATATTCCTCAACGCTGGCAAGAAGATCCAGAAGATGAGAAACGGCGTCTCCATTGAGGATCAGAGACGGTGAAATGGCTGCCCTAATAGCAAATATGAGGATATTCAGAGAGGGTAGAGTTTCCTCCGGTGTCTTCCCTATGACTTCTTGTTCGATAAAAGCTGTTAGTTCGATCAGCACGGAACTCCTTCCCTTCAAGGCACCAGAAAAGAACGGACAGGAGACGTCTATGAGGGCTTTATGCGATTTTTCGAGGTCCCTCGGCGCGTAGTCATAATTTGAAACAAGGTCCTCTAGCGCATTGAGCCCCATGCGTTTAATGTTACCGGGGGTGATGGAAGTCGGAGGCCAAGTGGCGCGATCGGTCACGGTCACGAGTATCGTGTCACACTTTTTTCTTCTGTTTCCCCTTCCACTGCCTGGCGGCCGGATAGATGATCTTCGAGCGAAACGGATGACCGTCTTACACGAAGCTATGGCAGAAGTGTGCTGGAAATGTACGCGGTCCGAACTTTGCTCCGAAAGCTGGCCATGCTGACCGTGAACTCTCTAAGTCCATTCAACGGAAACGCGTTTTGCCTTTGCACCGACCGTATGATCAGTGTGCAACCGAGTCTGAAAAAGCTCTTTCTAATAGAGGCTTTCTCCGCCAGTCTGTGCCGGAAAGTATCCTCGGAACCTGCTCCTTGCAAGATCGGGTCTTGTTCCATGGATCTTCCTTGGAAAAGAGCTGGACCGATATCGAGGGAAGAGTTCTTTCTTATTTCTGAGGGAAGCAGCGCGCAATTCCGCGCAGGGAATGAAACGGCGCGAATATTATTCTCTGCAGTTTGCTCAGTCCAGAACCGACGGGGGCCTCAATCGAGACGGGCTTTTACTGAAATTATCCCAACGGAGATATCGCCAAACCGGATCGTATGCTCGCCACAGTGCCCAAGTGAGACATGGCGACCATTTTAGGAAATCAAGAAGCCCAAACAAGCCTTGCTTTTCTTCTCCGACTCCATCCTCTGTATGTAAGAGCTCCAGCGCTCCGGCTGTTAGCATTTGACATAAAACGTCGCTCAAGATTAGGGAGTCCATCATCGCCCCTTCTACCCCTCAATACTTACTACCTATGGGTCCCCCATCGGTGAGTCTCTCGTCGCTGTGATCGACGACGTCGACGACTGACAACTTGCTCGCGCCAGCACGCCAAAGTTCTCGTTATAGGCGGTCAGTTCTCTCATCAGGTATTCGTTCTCGTTGCCTACCGTCGTTGTAGGCGGTCCAGCAGGTAGCTACGCAGCGTCTGCTCTAGCACGCGAAGGGCTCGATGTCGTCTTACTGGAGGCATCCAAGTTTCCGAGGTACCTAGTTTGTTCATACCACGCGTCGCGGTCCACTTACCTGTCATTCGCAGGTACCATATCGGCGAGTCGCTGATCCCTTCTGCCCGCCACTATCTACGGTTCATCGGCGCCGAGCAGAAGTTGGCCAACCATGGCTTTACTCGCAAGGTTTGTTCGTTTTCGACGCATATATGCCCGTTCAAACAATGTTCCAGCCCGGAGCCGCCCTGAAATTCAAGCAGTACAAGGCTGAAGGATGTGAGTACTATGTTCTGAGCCTCGTCGATGCACTTCTTAATGTTCCACTCTAGACACGGACTTTGTTGCTCTCGGTCATGACAACAACGCGTGGAATGTCGTAAGTCTTCTTTGGTTATCATTTGGGTCAACATACTGAATTGAATTGATAGGTCCGTTCCGAATTCGATCAGCTGCTTCTGAACCACAGCCGCTCTTGCGGTGTTGGTGTATACGAGCGAACCAAGGTTGTCTCTATAGCTTTTTCTGAGGACGGCAAGAGACCTGTATCCGTCACATGGACCCACACGCCACCACCAGCACCCCTATCTCCTCCCGCCTCCCCTAGACCTTCTCACAAGACAAGCTACCATGACGACATTGCCGAGGATCTCGAATTGGACGTGGTGACGGGAACTACGACCTTCGATTACCTCGTAGATGCCACTGGGCGCGCGGGTATTATGTCTACCCAATACCTCAAAAATCGGCATTTCAACGAGTCTTTGAAAAACACGGCTCTCTGGGGCTATTGGTCTGGCGTCGGGACATACGGAGAAGCTACTTCGCGTCAAGGTGCACCGTGGTTTGAAGCCCTTACAGGTATGTCGTTTGCTGCTTCGGCGTGAAACGTAAACTAACCGCCTTTGTGTCAAATAGACGAGTCTGGCTGGGCTTGGTTCATTCCTCTGCACAACGGAACCACTTCCGTTGGGATCGTCATGAACAAGGATATCTATAAGAAAAGCAACAGACTGTCGGAGCTTACTGGACTAAAAACTCGCTACTTGGCGGCCTTGGAGCTCGCGCCCCAATTATCGAAGCTCCTTGAGGGCGGAACCTTGACTTCCTCAAGCGTCAAGATGACCACGGATTTCAGCTACTCGGCACCATCACACGCCGGACCGGGATACCGTATCGTCGGAGACGCTGGTGGTGGGTAGCCCTTAAAGTCGGACAATGTCATCTTATCTGACAATTTCCAGCCTTCATCGATCCTCTTTTCTCGAGCGGTATCCATCTTGCTATGACATCGGCTCTTTCAGCTGCCGCCACGATCTGTGCCTCTATTCGAGGTAGCTGCACGGAGAAAATAGCGTCAGAGTGGCACACTAAACGCGTCGCCACGAGCTACACAAGGTTAGAGTCTAATTGTTCCCTCGAGTCCTTTGCTCATTATACGTTAGATTTCAGATCGTCGTCTTGAGCGCGTACAAACAGATTCGCGCACAAAGTTCTAATATTCTACTCGATGTCGATGAAGACAACTTTGATCGTGCTTTCTCCTTCTTACGTCCAGGTAGGTCTTACTTTCCCCCCTCAATGCTCACGGAGCTCACGAATCTCGCAGTCATCCAAGGTGCTGGCGACATGGGCGCTCGTTTGTCGGAGAGTGAACTGCAGAACTCTCTGGATTTCTGCGTTAACCTGTTTAATCCCACTACGCCGGAACACCATGAGCGCCTTCTTCGGGAGGGAAAGGTCAGCAAGGAGCTATTGGATGTCACTGCACCCATCGTACATCCCGATGTGCTGAAACGTGCGCTCTTCGTGCCCGGGAGGGTCCAGACCAGGCTGAAGACCCTTCCGCAGATCCGAAAGCCAAGATGTCGAAACTTGTCCTTGATAAAATCAACGCCCGTCGTGTTGTACATGCAGAGTACGACGTGAATAATCTGGAGGCGGAACCCTTGGATGGATACGTTGTCCATCTCAGGACGGGCCAACTCGACCTGGTCGCCATTTGAAGTGGTTCATTTCCCTTTCCTTGTCATTCTTAAATCGCCACCCCGGACAAACTATAGGTTCATGGGATTCCTGTATGTATATATATTCGCAGCAGTTTGTCTTGATTGTTCTCGTTGTTTTGCATCGCACTGTTCTCCCTATTTACGTCGCATTGTTTTCCTTGTTTACATCGCATTATCTCTTTCACTGTATTCTACTTGATCTCCTTCAAGTTGTTTTCCATCTCGTCGCTTTCTATTTTTGTATCTCGAGTTGTCAATGTTCCTTTCGTGTATTTACTCACCACCTGGCGAGCACAATTCATGTACAGTTACTTATGATAGTCACGATCCTTACAATCATCATGTTGTTCTCTTTCACTTTTTTAGATTTGGTGTACAATGCCTTGGTGGACATGATGTGGTGATGACGCATAATTTCGGAAACGAATTAACTGAAAATGGCGAGTGGAGTGTCAGCTCCGATGCCAGACGTCCGTACCGCGCCCACAATATGATAGGAGGATTTATAAAACCTTTATATACGTAGAAGAGTACGTCGGGTGGTGCCCCAGAGTTAGTGTCGGAACCCGACCGAGAGAGCCCTACTAACCCGAGAATCCGAGGTCTGTGAAAACATTGTGATATTTCACATTGGCAACTAATCATACAGGAAAAAGTAACGTATGTCGTGGACGATAATAAAGAAACAACAAATCTTAACAGCAGAAATCGGCAAGCTAAAGGAAAGTAACATAAAAATAGTATGACCCGGACTATCTGTGGCCCTCTCGGCTCTCACGACGACGAGCCATCTCGAGGGGCTGCGACGACGAATCAAAGGCTGTACGGGCGTTAGGTTGGTCGATGTGATGATGCAGATGGACTTACAAATCTCGAACGACTCGTCAGCTCCGTCAGAGCTAGGATGGCCCAAACGCGAAGATCGCACCCTGATCTTAATGGACGTCAATGAAGAGTAAGAAACAAAATTAGGCCAAAGTACCTTGGGATCGACGCCACTAGGGAATAAGTCAGATATGTCGAGGAGGTGTTCGTCCTCAGCGATGTGTGCCTTCTTATTGACACATTCCGTAACCCAAGAGAGGCGCACCACAAGCGGCTTCGGTCAGCGGCTCTATGCAAATGTAAGCATTCGTGGAGAAACCCTAGTAGACCACCGTCGACTCACTTCCACTTGGATAGTGTTAAAGGAGCCATTCTTGAAAACGATGTGCGTGCAAGTCTTGGTGAACTTCTTGAAAACCTGGTGATGGCTCAACATCAATGCAATAAAAGAATGAGTGAGCAACGAACCTTTGCACCAAGCTGTTCCAAGAATTCCACAAATGCTTCTCCAGAATCCCGCGACGTATGTGCATCCCGCACATCACAAACGCCCTCACGTGAGACAGAACAGTCAATCCACCCTTCTGCTTCTTGCTCCCGCCATGGTAGTTCTTGTCATCGATCAGATCCCCATCATCCACATCTT
>JADNRX010001213.1:0-12586 GCA_015501595.1 Hymenopellis radicata | reverse complement strand
CTTCGACCTCTGACCACGGCGCGCCATTGAACCAGCTGTGGGATAATTTCAAATGTCAGTCCGATTCGGTCGAAGGCGGCATAGAGAAGATGACAAACGTCCTGAACGCGTTGCGAAAGTCAGCAGCACGCGGGTCATCGGGGTCAAGCTGTATGACAGTCTCCTCTGGGCTACTGGGTCTACTGTTCTCGAGCGTCTCCTCATCGTAAACATCATTGGAGGAGAGGTCCGCTAGGCCCGCTTTGAGAACGCGAGTCAAGGTAGTTTCGATGTCCTCGATAGCCCGAATTGGAGAGGTGCTTGGTCCGGCCAGACATCTGGCTAGGTACATGTAATAAACATTAAAAAATACCTGTGCTCGGGGGTGAGCAGCGGCCGCGGTGGAGCATGGAGAGGCACGAACTTCAAGAGAGCGATGGAATACAGGGTGGCGGCCCTTCCAGCCATAGCTGTAAAGGTCGCCTAAAGCAGTGGTATAGAGCACAAAAGCCCAGCAAGCAGGGACGATAAACCAGACGGGAGCGACCATGAAGACCAGTACAAAGTAAAGTCGAGCCGACGATGTGAACGGGGTTGAGCTACTTCAGAGATGTCGACAGCCATGGGGGAGATCGTAAGAGTCGTTAGCAAAAGAGTGGAACCGGTAGTAGGCGTTCTAATAAAGAGTCAAGACAGACCCCAGGTGAGGGTAGACTGCTTGGGGCAAAACAAAATCACGCATGTGATAAGAGGGTACTGTACTGCGTCTCCTAAATCCGAGCATAAGAGGGCACGTGCCCTCTACTCCATTTTCTTCTTTCTTCCGGGCCTGCCGACATCAACCTCCGAAGTCCGAAGACCCATCTGCCTTTCTCTCTTCACGCCCGTCATGTTCCGCAACGCGATTGCGGCGACCGCCCGCCCTGCGCTTGCTCGTGTCAGTCATTTTGTGTCTATTCATGCTGTTTCTATCGCTGACGGTGCCAGCAGAGAACTGCCACGACTCTGTCTGCAGGTTTCCCAAAGGTCACCCACAGAGTCCGTCGATTTTACCATAAAACTGCCCGAAATGCTAATATATCTTGTCTAGTTGCCGACCAAGTACGGTGGTATCTATACTGTACGATTTCCCTTCTATTATCGAGTTTATCGTCAAGCCGAACTTCCCCGTAAAGGTCACCCTCATCCCTGGAGATGGTATTGGTCAAGAAATTACGGACTCTGTCAAGGAGATCTTTGAGCATGTTAACGCACCTATTGAATGGGAGCAGTATGACGTTTCTGGCATGTCATCGTCTGGTGAGGCGCTGTTCAAAGAGGCCATGGAGAGCTTGAAGCGGAACAGAGTGGGTTTAAAGGGTTCGTACATCCCCCGATTCCCTTCCGCATTTACCTTTAACATCGTCTAGGTATTCTCTTTACTCCCATCTCTCAGTCCGGGCATATATCCTGGAACGTTGCCATGAGACAGCAGCTGGACATCTACGCATCTGTTGTCCTTTGCAAGTCTCTCCCTGGTTTCCCTACTCGTCACTCAAATGTTGACTTTGCCATCATTCGTGAAAACACGGAGGGTGAATACTCTGGCCTGGAGCATCAGAGTTACCCCGGCGTTGTTGAGAGTTTGAAGGTGTCTACTCGTGCGAAGGCCGAACGTATCGCGCGTTTCGCCTTTGATTTCGCGTTGAAGAACAACCGCAAGGTCAGTTTCCAACGAAGGTATCTACGTCCCAGTTTTAACACGCGCTGTAGAAAGTTACCTGTGTTCACAAAGCCAACATCATGAAACTTGGTGATGGCTTATTCCTCAACACCTTCCGTCGCGTCGCAGAAGAGTACAAATCGACTGGTATTGCCTATAACGATATGATCGTCGACAACACGTGAGGGCTCGATTTTGTCTGGAGCGAGATGTATCTAACCATCTACTCAGGTCTATGCAGCTCGTCGCAAAGCCTCAACAATTTGACGTCATGGTCATGCCCAATTTGTACGGCGCCATTGTTTCCAACATTGGTGCGGCACTCGTTGGTGGCCCCGGTATTGTTCCAGGCTGTAACGTTGGACGGGTAATGCATCCAAGTAAAGACAAACCAAGTTCTGTTGCTAATCATTTTTAGGACTACGCCTTGTTCGAACCAGGATGTCGTCACGTCGCAAGCGATATCATGGGCACCAACAAAGCCAATCCCGCCGCTATGATTCTTAGCGCGACCATGATGTTGAGGCACCTGGGGTATGTATTCTTTCCCCATGGCACCGCTAAACGACTAATGCACGTGTCTAGACTTGACTCCATTGCGAACAACATCGCCAGCGCCACCTTCGACGTTATCAACGCCGCTAAAGTGAGGACAGCGGATATGGGAGGTATGACTATTTTATTTCCTTTGGTCCGCTCGCGCCGACCTAACCTGATTCAAAGGTTCTGCCACTACCTCGGATTTCACCTCGGCTATCATCCAAAACCTGTAGGCCCACACGTTACAGCAGTCGTGGATTAGATTGGATATACCGTAGTTACATTATCGTGCGAACAACATACGTCGTCCGTGCTGCCCAACTGTACTTAAATTGGATGTTCAGATCCTTCTAGAAAATCGACCGACTCGTCGTTATCGCTTACTATTCTCCGTATTTTATTGGGGGGCTCTTGTGATTCTCCTTCATCACGATGGGGTGCGCCGTCTTGTTCGCACCCCACGGTTTCTCTTGTTTCTCCTTTCTTTCGAAGATCAAGAATGGAGTCGCATTTCACTTCGGCTCTCTCGCCCCAACCGCTGACTACTGGGCGAAATTCAGCGTATAACTCCCACCCCTTCTGGTTGAGCTCCGCAGGAGCGAAGCTCTCGGCTAGTAGCCGCATGGCACCGATTATATATGGAGTGGTTTGTCGTAACGAGCGGGATATGTAAGAAAACGCGACACTGGGCTGCGCAGGGGTGCCATTCACTAGAGCGCGCCACTGGTTGGATTGCACTTGATATAGAGCTCTAGAGCAGTATTGAATGTTGGATTGCAGGGCTAAAGACAGGAGAAAGACATACATTCTAGACGTTTGCCGTCAGTCCCCAAAGAACTGAGATATCACAAGCAAAATGGCACACCTTCGACCCATCAACTCGACGTACGGCTGTGTTCCACCCCGATTTGCTTCGATGCCTTTCTGTTTACCGTCTTTGTATATTCCCAGTGACACCCCTTTGGCTAGGGCATTCATTTCGGTGTAAGCAGATGCTATACGAGTGAGAGATATAATTAGTGAAGGCATTGCAAGTTGGAAACACACCGATGCTGAGTGCTTCTTCGCGTTTGAAGCCCTGCCGTTCAGCTACAATCATGGACCAGGCAGTCATGATGGGGGCGCGGTTTATGATGGCACTTCGTCGTCGCAGGTTCTGGTAAGAACGCCGGGCCGTGAGTCGCGCTACAAGTGTGGCGTTTCAAGGATCAAACCTCTTCGTCCAATACTTCATTGAACTCCATGCTTCCGTACGTTGCAGCCTCATCGGTTGGGCCAGGAAGTAGTTCGTTGACATCTTCCGTTGTGCGTTTCCGCTTCTTTTTCGGGTAGTCTGCAAAGCGTTAGTGATGCATTATTCATAGAGGACATTGGGAGTTGATATACCACAGTAGTAACAGCCGCGGAGACAGGCGGTAAGGATGAGTCAGACGAGGGGCCAGGACCAGTGTTTTGTTGGGGAGAGCGAAAGCCTCCCTTCTTGAGAGCAGCCAGAATGAGTTTTCTGTCTTCCTTTTCCATTCCAAGCGATGTTAGTTCCAGATCAGTTAAGGACGACAACTGGGCCGGTGTGTTGTGCGTCTTGTATCTGCGTATTGATCATTGAGGATTGTCGAGCCGCGCCGTTCGCCGGAGACCTACAATTTGCCAGAAATCTGCATTGCTTTCTTGACGGGCACGCCGTTGTTGGTCAGGACTTTTAAGTATTTCTGCAATGGCAGTTTAGCTTCACTCGACATGGCGGAGAAAGGGAGATCGGACGCCCGGTCCCGGAAGATTACAACATCGACGACCCTTTGTTTTGTTTTGGTAAACGCGATCATCCGTCTGCAGCCATGTCTGCCGCTGTTGGCGAGGATGAGCTCTACGACGACGACGAGCTGTACGACGATGAGAGCGACGACGAGAATGGGTACAGCGTCAAATGTCCGCTTCCACAGTCGTCAGCGCAATCCTTCACCACCAAGGCGCTGCACGACCTTATTCATGAAGGACTCATCGACTTGAACCCTGTCTGGCAGCGTGGCATGTTCTCAGCACGATGGTATCGCACCATACTCAACTGTCTGTAATCCAGGAATTGTATGGAATGATCTCAAGCAGAGGTTCGTCGCGGCATTTTACACAAGTAGAAACGACCAATGAATAACATTTACAGTCACCTTATCGACTCTCTTTTCAATAACTACTATATCCCGCCTGTGGTTTTCGTCGTTAAAGATGAGGACGGGGAGGAAGTACGAATTTGTGTGGATGGAAAACAGGTACGTCTCTGTGACTTTACCGCTGTACTTGAACTTACCTGTTTCTGAAGAGACTCACGTCCATCCAGAAATTTATCGATGGTCAGGTATGTTCCCTTGATGTGCCGTCTACGATTTGACCTCTTATTCTTCCACAGATACCTTGTGCGTATTATCATAGGCACTACGAGTGCTATCCCTAACCCTTTGTTTACATCAGGCAATCATCCGTTCAACAAGAAGAAGTTCTGGTACACAACTTCATCGGCAACGAAGAAGAATCGTACGGAACTGTCTGACCGGTGGAAGTTCGAGTTCGAGTCCAAGGTCCTACCGTGCGGTCCGTGTCTCCTGTAACATGGTCCATTGTGACATCTCATTCCTCTGAACAGTTGAATATCGTGGAGTCAGCGAAGACCAAATTCGTGACATCTTCCAGCGTGTTCAGATGGGCGTTCCTTTACGACCAGCAGGTGCGCCGGTTCCTGTAAACCAGTATATGCGCTAATCGTACTTCAGAGCGTCTACAAGCTCTGTCGACACCTCATGCCGAGTACGTCGTCGTTGTCCCAAGGTCAACTTTTCTAACACCTTATTTCCAGCTGGGTGGGGCAGCTTGTCGAGCACTATATCCGGATAGAGAACGGCATCTCCGAGCATATCGATTGGCAGATCAAGAACGGCGCCGACTTCTATAACGTGGCCATGGCCGTCTATGCCTGCGACTACATGGAAAACCAGCCTACGCCTACATCCACAACAGTAGAGCGCTGGCTCAAGAGGCCCGACCCTCCTGGGACTCAGTTCCGGACGAAAATCACGGATATGCTGAGAACCTTCCGCATCCTGGCATCGAAGAAGAAGTACAACAAAGCCTTTAAGACGATGACGAAGCGTGTAGCCCCCGCTGAGTTTGTGTTCATCTGTAGGTCCCTCCTTCGCCGAGTCTGACGGGTTCTCTGATGTCTTCTTCTCCAGGTGTGGCGTTGTACGTGTTGAACGAGACTACTGCGACTGAAGATGAAAAGGCTGCGGCCATTCTAACCTTCCGTACGGGCATTCGGGATGCGGTATCCGAAATCCGGATGAATGGTACTGTGGCGCAACATACTTGGCCTTTTATATTTGCGCTGAGAGACGACGTCGGGGCGAGCTTTGTGCCAGCCAAGGGCGCTACATCTCGCAAGGCAAAGAAACGGAAAACTGATGATGATGACGATGGTGAATATCGTCAAGTGCCGGTCAAACGACAGAGATAGTAATGCTTATTCTTGATTCCGCTTCTTTGTGTATGGGTAGTCATTGTGTATGTTGTTGAAGCTTGTGTACATATATCCCTGTTTGTACTGTATCACTATTCCTCGCCACGTAGTATGATCTACTAAGTCGGCTCAAGCTCCTCTCTCGTTCCGAAGGATATTCTGAGTTATCGTCCGAAATGTAAATTAAATCGACGACTACGACGACATATATACCGTCTACTGTTCCAGCAAAGAGTGCAAGTAAAGTGCGAGCAAAGTCATCCGCCGTTAGATGATTGAGAAATCCAAGAATAATACCCAGTACTCGTTAAAACCAATAGCCCTTTATGATCCTGCCATAATGGTACCGTCCTTCGACAGCTCGTGTCGCATTTACGCCTCAGTAGTCTCCTCGCTCTGTGAGGCGAATTGCAATGACTCGAAACGAGAACGCGACTCCCTATTGCCTATCACTTCGCCTTCTCTCGTCTTACTAGTCTCGAATACGGTCCCTCCGGAAGCATTCTGATGATTAACCAAAAGCAGAACGACGATCGGATAAATGCCCTGCACAGAAAGACAGAAAGTTAGAAGGATTAGGCTGGATTCTGCACAGGCACTCACAGCAATCTGCACGTTCACGGGCGTATAAATGTCACCGAGCGTACCATGAGGCATACGGACGAGTGAGCAAATGAGAACAGCTGCCTGAATTGTCATTAGAGTCTGTGTGACGATAGACAGTCTGGCTTACGCCTGAGATACAATAGAACAGACCGGACTCGATGAGGAGAACCATGATCTTTTCACCCCGCGAATTTTTGGTGCGTGCAAATTTGAGTTCCTTCCTAATCCATTGCCGATGTTTGCACGCTTTCAAGCCAATAATCGAGGTGGCCAGTATGTTCGTGAGGAGCGAAAACACGAGCGTCATGGTTTGGCTATAGTTTATGTCCGTTTCCAGGTCCGTGTCGGCGCTTGTATGTAGACAGATGACAATGCGGATGACAATTGTCGTCAAAACAGAGACTGTATAAGCCACGAATCAATGCTTAGAATCCAAGATTGGAAACTCGATACGGACGAGTAGTGCAAGTAAGCAGCGAGATAGGAATCCAGAGGAGCCAGCGATACGCGGAATCCTGCCCGCATAGAACCCAAGCTCGCCACACAACAACACCATCCGCGAGAACATACTACATAGGTTTTGGGTGTCAGCTACCCTTTGAAGAGACGGTACATGCTCACATTGATCAAGATGATCGCACTGATAAGGGTGTTGTAATGGAATAATTTGGCCCTCTCATCCGAGGGCAGAATGCGAACGAAGCGGTCGACGATCTTCTGAATGAAGGATGCCAGATCGGATGCCCAACTGGCAGTCGAAAGCGTGAACATGAATAGGATCATGGAGAAAATAAGCCGACGAGTTGTAGATTTTAGGCCTGCCTTGCTGTTGAACTGTGAGAGGCAGAGCTACTGAAAGAAGTAAGAGCCCACAGAGTCTTGTAGGTGAAAACGGCCATGATAAGAATGTAGATGCCTATGGCAGTCAGATAGCAAAACACATGTCAGACGAAAGTCACTGACCATAGAATAATGTTTGCAAGACCAGCGCAACAGTATCCACAATCTGCCACGTAGCGTCAAAGCGCACCGAGGCTAGCTCTGCAGACTCGGATGACATCGAAGAAAGCACGAGAGACAACTTGTACATGCATGTAAAGGCTTCTTTTTTTTTTTTTTTTTTTTTTGGAGGACGCAGCTACACTTCCGTGTGATCATTGTTAGCGTACAGCACTTTGTACTGTTTCCCGCCGCCGCAGATCCGCGTGTCTGTTCGAGGATATTTCAACCCCGCAACTTGTTGCCAAGTTGTATGCCTTGACAAAGGCCCAATAGGAAGAATGCATTTACGCACGAACAGATGCCCAGTCTGAACAGTGTGGGACTCGCGTCGTTAGAAGCCATACCCACTAGAACTCCCTGGTGGTACCGGCATTGAACCCGCGACTACGGGACCGGTGATCTACGGTTTACCCATAGATCAGGAACGTGGGTCTCAAGAACCACTCGCCCATGCGTCCCCGCATGTAAAGGCTTCTTATATGATGTGTCCGATGTGGGAGACAGTCTCAAAAGAGTAAGAACGAAGAAGACAGTAGTCGCCGAAGACACAGCAATCACTCCCGTCGTTGTCGAGAGATCACGCATATACCGCCACATCGTATTCTTAGGCAAATCTGTCAATCAGTAAATCGGCAGGAAGTGCGTGTTGTGTTGGAAGTTACACCGTATAGTAAGACGGGAGAAGTCCAAGGCAGTGCGAAGGAGTCGGGTGAGGCATGGGCGCTCTTAGAGTCACCGGAAAAGCGAGATTGCCAGGCCAATCTGTCAATCAGTAAATCGGCAGGAAGTGTGTGTTGTGTTCGAAGTTACACCTCATAGTAAGACGGAGAAGTTTAAGGTAGTGCGAAGGAGTCGGGTGAGGCATGGGCGCTCTGAGAGTCACCAGAAAAGCGAGATTGTCACAAAGAGACGTATCAAAAGACGGTAACTTGATTTCAGAGACGGGAGATGGGAAGCCTGTGGGAAGCAGGGGAGTCTCTAAATAGCTCTCTAAATCATCCGATCAAAAAAGCATGACCGTCCGGCAGTCGTCCGGCTTTCCATACTTGTCACCTTGTCTGTCACCTTGTCACCTAATTTGTTTGGCACTCTCCGCTCCTCACTTGATCATTACACTCGTTTCTCCCCCACCCACCCTCCTTCCCTATTATCTCGCCCCGTCGTCGTCTACTCCATCGCTGCCGCCTACAGGTGCGTACAGATTCATTTCCTTCGCTTAAAGACTCACATTTCGCTTAAAGACTCACATTTCGCAGTGAGACTCACATTACCGCGGTCGTCGTAGGCCCTCTCCGCTCCCGCTACTCCAGTGTGCTGCCCGTAGCCCGATATGCGCCAATCGATGGGGAGAAGGGCGCCACTTGCCAGATTCCTTTCATGCACTATTTTTCTATATCCAAGGAAGAAACTTTTATCATATCTTAGTGCTTATGACCTCCTCGCAGGCAAAGCATTGCAGTTCCACCCAGGATCTTGCCTGCTGTTCCCTGTTCACAATGCTGCTGCCCACATGAGTGCGAACACCGCGCTCTCTCTGCGGCCTCTGCGACACTCGAGGAGCTGCCGAAGACGCCAAAAAGGTCAGCATACCAATTCATCCAAGCTCTAGTTGACTCACCTTTCTTTAGACCTGAATGTGTCTTCAGCAGCTCCTCGAGTGGCACAGAGGCCGCAGAGAGAGTGCATGTTCATCCTTGTGGGTGGCGGCATCGTGAGCAGGGAACGGCGGGCAAGATCCAGGGCAGAACTGCAACACTTTGCCTGTGAGGAGGTCATACAGCCTAAGATATGATAAGTTTTCTTCCTTGGATATAGAAAGATAGCACATCTGATACCCTCTTTGAAAGGAATCTGGTGAGTGGTGCCCTTCTCACCGTTGATTGGCACATATCGGGCTATGGGCAGCATGTTGGAGTAGTGGGAGGGGAGAGGGCCTACGATGTCCTGTTGAAACCTGATTAGGAAGCCATGGGTCATCCTTCAATGTTCAACTCCCTCGTTGTGTCAAGCTGCCTAAATGTTCCTTCTACTCGAACCTGCAGCTTTCTTGCTGGATCCCTCAGTACCTTCGATGGCGGTTATCTCGCTTGTTCCGGGACCTCCACCTCAGCCGGTATCACTGATACCGGCTGCTGTCTTCACATTGTAGCTTAGCTTGTCCTCTATGTCTCCCAACTACGCCCCGTATCAACGACTCTCTGATATTCATGTGCCAATTTTACATCTGTGACTCAAACAGAAGCTATCACTCGCAACATTCACACTAGCATGCGCCCAAGCCTGACACCTATGCGGATCCCAAATTGAACAAGCTTGTTTTGAATTCGAAGAGTATGTAAATCAGCTGTTTCCCTAGTACCACGGCGCCGAAAAAAATCTATGAGCAGGACAGAAATAGTGGCTCAACAGTGAATGATGTACCGAACGTGCAACATGTCTTCTGCGAGGGTCGCATCCTAGGTAACAGCCCATCGCTTCAGGTTCTAGAGGAGACAAATTTAGAAGTGCTATACCCTGCCGCCAGAGAATGTTTATCATCTATCTGCCAAGATGTCACCGCCGTTCGACAGCGTGTGTTGAGTTTACACCTCCTCCGAACTGCCGCGAGTATGGACTTCGCTGTCCATAGTAGCACCCTCTCTGCGGGAACCGGCTTGTAATGTTTCGGAACGAGAACGCGACTGACTGACGCCTGTGACTTCGACTAGTTGTGGTTGAGTCTCCAATAAGGTTCCTTCTTGGCTGTTCTGGTACTCAGCCAAAAGAAGAACGATAACCGGATATATCCCCTACATCGAATGAGATGCATACGCTTACGACGGGGTTTCCACTTACAGCAATCTGCACGTTCACGGGCGTATAAACGTCCCCGAGCGCACCAAGGGGCATACGTATGAGTGAGCAAATGAGGACAGCAGCCTGAATCGTTATTAAAATCTGTGTAACGACAGACATTCTGACTCACCCCTGAGATACAATATAACAGACCTGACTCGACCAGGAGAACCAGAATCTTTTCGCCGCGCAAATTCTTGGTACGAGCAAGCCTTATCTCTTTCCTGATGAATTGCCGATGTTTCCACGCTTCCAAACCAACAATCAAGGTGGCCAGAATATTGGTGAGGAACGAAAACACGAGGGTGACGGTTTGACTATCATTTATGACTCTCTCAAGGACAGGCACAGTGGTAAGGCTTGAAGGCGCGTAGATGTCAGGGGCCGGGCGCGCACAGATGACAATACGAATGACAATCGTAGTCAGCACAGAGACTGTACAAGCAATAAATCAGCGTTTCGGACTGAAAATCAGAGATTTCGGACGAACAAACAGTGAAAATCAGGAATGAGATAGGAATCCAGAGAAGCCGTCGATACGTAAGGTCCTGCGCACATAGAATCCAAGCTCGCCATACAACAACACCGTCCGTGAGAACATACTAGTTTCTGTGCGTTAGCAGTTCCTTTGAAGAGACGGTTAAGCTCTCACGTTGATCAGGATAATCGCACTGATGAGGGGGTTGTACGGAAATATTAGCGGCCTCTCAGCCGGGGTAGGAAGTGAACAAAACGAATGAGTATCTTTTCATAGAAAGTCGCCACATTGGACGCCCAGCTGGCGGTCGAAAGCAGGAACATGCACACGATCATCAAGAAGATGTTCCGACGGGTCGCAGAGTTCAGGCCTGTCTTCCTGCTAATTGGTGAGATGCGGAACCATTGAACATGAATGGGAACATACAGCGTCTTGTAGGTGAAAAAGGCCATGATAGAAACATAGATGCCTATGGGCATCAGATTGTTTGAATCTTCACCGAGGAAAGCAGCTCACCATAGAACAAAGTCTGTAGTATCAGAGCGGCAGTGTCTATAAGTTGCCATGTAGCATCGGCGTGCAGTGCAGATAGATCCACAGACTGGGATGACATCAAAGAAAACGCAAGAGGCAGTTCGGATAAGCATGCACTGGAGACTCCTTATACCATACAGATCTGCGAGACTGTTTGACAGAAAGATGGCCTTGAAACAAGCAAGAACCCGGAACATAGTCGCCCATAAGACTGATATGGAATAGACGAAGGCATATCGCGGATCAGTGGGCAAATCAATGGGTCGTATATTGTACTAGTTGTACATGTCAAAAGATCATTCAGATTGATTTACCTAGGGTCAATCCGGGAAGTTGCGAACTGCCGACATCCTGAGATGAGTTCCGTGTTTGAAGATATGCCACGAAGTATTGAAGGCAGTGGCGGAACGTGCGAAAGAAGCTGACACGGTGTCGCTGAGGCTATCTATAGATAGTAGCAAGTCGTCGAGGAAATGCGACCGGCTAGATCGAAAATTTAAACCAGAAAATGCGGCCTGAAGCTTTGAAGGCCCAACGAGTGGAAGAAAGGAACTTACGAACGACTGTGGCGGTGTCAAAACGGGACTCTTGAGACCATCAACTTGATGGATCTATTACTGAGGCTTCCTGCTTCTCACGACATATCCTCACCCTGCGGCTCCAATTGATGAATTAGAACCAGAGCACCCACCGCGCCGGTTCAAACGGGCAGGTCGACTTGAACTTGGGCTTCAAGCTTCAAGGCCCAGATGAAGCTGCTATCAGTGGCGCTTGAGGTCTCGTTACAGATGCGGGAATCGGTCTGTTTCCGGTTCAGAAATAGAAACTTGAGGCTGATGGACGGTTAAGTATCATTATTGAGGGATTCGTCCTAGAGAATGTGAACAAGAGGAAGCTTGGGGAGGGCGAAGAAGGTATCCAGTTAACACTACTTAAACGACCAGGTCGGGCGGCTTCTTGCCTCCTCAGAGCGCTACATCTCTCAAAGGAAAGATGACGCCACATATTAACCCAATCACATATGCTCCGTTCCCCTGTGATTCAGTAACTATTCGAACTGGAAGACATCAATACTTGCCACCTTCTCAATCTGGGTCTGATGTTTAGTAGAACGACCTCACTAGTCTGATGCGTGCTCTAGTCTGACATGTACATAGGAACATGTCAGGAGCATTTGGGCTGTCGAGATATTTGTTCGGCGCTAATTCGTTCATTCGAGACCACTAGGATCGAATGACCTGCGCATATGCAGTGCTTTGATCTCAGGCTTGCTAGCCAGCCAGGTTCCTCTGACGCTAGGCCCACATGAAGTAATGACGCAGATGCATGAGTTTTCGCTTTCTCGTAAGATAAAGTACATGGTGTCGAAAAATACAGTTAAGCGCCGTCATGAAGCACTGAGCTC
>JADNRX010001212.1:0-12603 GCA_015501595.1 Hymenopellis radicata | reverse complement strand
TCTTGCCATTCCGCTGTGCCTCAAACGCCACATCGATGTCACTACCGTCTTTATCACACACGCAACGCTCCTCGGACGCTACCTCTGTGCAGGCTCCGTCGGCTTTTACCACCACGTCCACCGCGAGGCGAGAAAACGCATGATCTACCACAGATACTGCATCGAACGTTCCGCTGCCTACTGTGGCGACGTCGTTTCTCACATTATCGCCGACGAAGCAGAGTGCCTTCTCAAACTCAAGCCCGATGGTGTCATCCCTAACGGCTTGAACTTTGTTCAAGTTCCAAGCCATGCATGAATTCTAGAACTTATCTCTCAAGTTCATGGTCCTGGATGCTCGACTGTTTTGCGTTAATCTAACGGCGTACAATTTTATATTCGAACAGCATACTACTGCAAGCTATCCTATCTAAAAGCGATGTCATTCTCCTTACAAGTGAGTCTAATCTCCCCCAATAAAATCGTATCCCGGAAAAGTCATGCTCTCTCTACGCTTTTTCGTTCAGGCCTCAACACTTGACTATATATGGCAACTATGCTTTCCTTTTTAAGATTCTATATAAGAAAACGAATCACAAACCGTAGAACCAGTCGCTTCACCAAGCCAATCGGACACCAGCTGCTACGCACCAGTCGACTGTGAGTTTCTCATGATTGGGCCATTCTCAACATGGCATAGCCACGTTGCTTATGACTTGGTCCTCAGGTCTTCCTTGAAGACAAAATAAGTTCATATTGTCTATGTGAAAAGGTCATCGTACTGAGCCCTAGATAGCATAACTGTACCACGGTCGCTATAGCTCCAGCAGTCCTCCGCAAACTGCATACCGGAGAGCTTGAGGTCAGCAGCTTTCTGACTTAAGCATCTGCGACCTTTGGATCTCCTCTCACTCTCCATGTATTCGTTGTTCCGCCTTGTCCAATGCCCCAACCCTTCAAAATCCCGAGTCCAGTGAGAGAACCTCCCATTGATAAAGGAAGCTGCTTCATCTAAGCAGAAGTCTCCCTCGACCTTCGAGCTCTCGTCATAGGCGAATACTAAGAAAATGGTGGTGAGTGACGGAGAGGCCCATTCAGTTATCAGCAGCTGTTCGCCACTCTGCCAATCTGCATCCTTCAAAATGAAGCTTTGCCTGCGAGGGCCGTAAAGTGCTTCTTGCTTGAGTCGCAAAGCTTGTCGTTCCTGGAAGATGTGCTCATCGATATTCTGAGCTGCCTGCCCTGTCCCCTCCAAATGCTGGTTATGGTCGTAGTCGTCCTCTTCATCGATTCCATCCTCATCACCGGCTTCTTCCTCTTCCTCCTTCTCCTCCTCTGCCTCTGCAGCATCGGCATTGTCGTCGGTGTCCTCATCCT
Organism: Hymenopellis radicata; assembly: GCA_015501595.1. Lineage (NCBI taxonomy): Eukaryota > Fungi > Basidiomycota > Agaricomycetes > Agaricales > Physalacriaceae > Hymenopellis > Hymenopellis radicata. The sequence continues at coordinate 11,247 of JADNRX010001212.1, read as the reverse complement.
CGTCCTCTTCATCTTCATCTGCATACCAGTCTTTACGCCATACGGGATGTTGGATCGGCACCACATATGCTGGATGGACGAAGGCCAAAACACGGAGGGAAGGAAAGAGATGAAGAGCGCGTGCAAAGCCAGGATGATCCCAGTAAATGTGTGTAGGCTTGTGCTGCCCAAATAGTTAAATCCTGAAAAAACTTTGATGACAAACATACGTTGTAACCACGAAAACCGTAGCCACTTGCAACTAAACGCAGTTTGAGGAGTGTGCGTAGACCCGACGTTTTAGGTTTCCAAGACAGTAGTAGAGGTATGATATGATGTCCAGTGTTTGGAGGATACCGAAGTGTGAGATCAAGAAGTAGAAGATGTTGGACGGGTTGAACGACTTGGAAATGAGCTGCATCGACCATGGTGATATCTAATTGCACGATATTGCAAAAGGTGTATACACGATTTGCCGGTCGAAAACGTGGTAGAGCAGTAGGTGATGGAGCAGTACGTTGATATATCTCCTCACTGGACGATACGTCCTTCATGAAGGTCATGATCTATTACAAAAATTGACTAGGGACCAACCAGTTAGCATGGAAACACGTACCTCTGCACCTTCCAGGCTCTTGGAAAAATGGGGCAGATAAGTCCTCCGGAAGTTGGAGTATACAATTGCTGAGAACTCTTCATTCCGATAGATGGGTTGCAATTCAGATGGACTGAGATCGCGATAGGATTCGTGATAAATAATGTCATATATTTCCTTGGGCATCCGGTCCAGGCAGCAATAGAAGTGATAGAAGGGTGGATTTCGATGGAAAAGAGGGTCATCGTAGAATGACTGCTCGACAGCAGGCCGAGCTGCATCTGGTGGCAGCGCCAACATGAGAATTGTGGATGAGTAAAAAACGCCGGGTAAACACCAGGTGCCATAAACAAGGTGAAACAACGCGTCCGCCTTCCCCCTTTACTACGCCGCGTCGTTGATTGACTGTGGAATTCTCACGATCAGGCTATATAATCCCAGTGCCATCCAATCTGACCTTTGAGGAGTCTTCAATGTTGAACCATGGCCCCGCGATAAGGTTTTCCTGGGTAATGCCCTCACCCGGCTCGCCTTCACAAAGAGTTCTCCTTCTTCTCCTCACAGCCTCAGTAGCTCCCCACTCTCTCTTCACCTCACATTGCCCTTTACGCGTCCCCGTCCCCGTTGGTCCGTATCGAGCACAACAAGCTTGTTGTCGACTTGTCCCAGAGCAGTGCGTTCTCCACCTGGCCAGTTTCTGCTGTATTAACCACCTGGCAGGCTCCACGAGATCCTACACACCGCTCAAGGGGCTCTGCAACAGTTCATTTGGCACAGTGGATCCCAATACACCGCTCTTTTTGATGCAATGTGGGGCAGGTGCACACCCACCTGCCCCAAAATGGGCTGGGAAGTCCCTCGTAGTAGTAAAAGCGCGTGAAGAAAAGATGGAAAGGTGGCTGCGACCAGTGCCAGAAGTTGAAAGAGCTGGAGGTGCGTATCCTTTACTTGTGTCGGTCTATGCTGACTCGCGTCGCAGTCACTGCGTCCCATTCCGTTTCACCCCAATATAATTCCCTTGTACGACTTTTTCTCCTTCCTGCGACCAAGGAGCTCTATTTTATTTTCGAGTCCATGGAAGGCAATCTTTATCACCTCATCAAGGCTCGCAAAGGTCGTGCACTCGCGGGCGAAAGATGGACTTCCGCCAGATCGTATCGGGCCTCGATCATACATTCATCACATACATTCGTCGGGTTACTTTCATAGAGATATGAAGCCAGAGAATGTTCTCATAACCACCGCTGGTCTCTTATCGCTACCACACGCTCTCTCCCGTTGCTCCCCCGCCCCCCCAATGCTCCACCAGAAAAGGACGTTGTCGCTATTATCAAGCTGGCTGACTTTGGTCTCGCCAGAGAAACAAAATCCAAACCACTCTACCCTGATACTCGCGGGTATCGTGCCCCAGAAGTCCTCCTCCTCAGTAGCGACTACTCCAATCCTGTCGATATGTGGGCACTGGGCACCATCATCGCCGAACTAGTCAATCTGCGAGCCTTATTTCCTGGAGCTGGTCAAGTGGACCAGGTCACGAAGATATGTGAGATACTTGGTGATCTGTCCGACGAATATCCTTCTGAGCAGCCTTTACAGCCGCTAGGCGGCGGTCCGTGGCCCAGAGGTATCAAAATGACGAAAGACGTGGGATTCAAATTTCCCAAGGTAAATATCCTGTAACTTTACTTCACTGCGCCATTCTCACCTCTAATTTGTCCAGATGCGACCCCAGCCGTTTTTTTACTGTTCGAGTGGACCGTTCCTTCATCCCTAACCAGCCGTCCATGTCTACACCATCTGTATCTACTAGAGACTACTCCGCGAAACCACTTCCCTCTCCCTCAACAATATTCCGCCGTACCTCCAAGGAACGGTCTCACGCCTAATGGTCACCATTCGTCATCTCGTTTTCCTGCTCCTCACGCTAGTCCCTCGCATCTCCATCCCTCCCTGCCCGCTCCCTCCGCTTCACATCGTGTTCCCTTGTATGCTCCTCAGCCCATTTCAGGCTCGACGTGTGGAAGGAGAAACTCAGAGTTACGTTGGCTGGTATTCTTCGTCTCCTGCAGAAAAAGCTTACCCCATGGATGTCACAATGTCAGCGATAAGCCAGGTCGCGCCTCGGCTGAGAAAATTCCGCTTGCACGGGCTTGGGCAGTCCTGCAGAGGCGTTACCGATGGATGACTGGGCCTGGATTGGAACCGCGTCGGAATTTCGCCAAGCTGGGTGCGACGGGGCCGATACGCCGAGGGGCGCTGGAGGTGGCATATCTCCTGGTGGAACGGCCACAGGGAATACGACCGCAGGCAGGTTTGCTCAGGCCGCAGCTGAACAACCTCCTCCCAGGCACTTCCAGTCACATGTTTTTGAGTTTCCCTTTGCCATTGGAACAGTTGCATTCCACTGTGTAACATTCAAAATTGTTACACCAACGTCTCTCCTAAGATCCAGCAGCAAGTCAGAAACCATCCCATCATACCAATCTGACTAACCTCCCAGTCCTACCATACACACTCATATCGTCCGAGATTACACCACACATTCCCAAACCCTCCTGCGCAACCCCCGTCAGACCCTCTCCTTCCATAGCTTTTGGTCAGCCACGGTCCCCGTTGATGTCTGCGACTTTAGTGCGGTTCGGGTACGTCGGTATCTCCGGCGACCACGACGCCACCGGCGGGGAGAATATTATCACCTGGGCACCTCTGAGAGAATCTCGTGCATCGGTCCTGCACCTACAATCAATACTCCTCGGATGGAAATGAATATTGCAACACACCATTCTCCCACACTCCAACCTCATAGGCCACACCAGCGCCGTCCGCCCCCATTTGCAAACAGCCCATTAAACGAGCCATATCCGTCGCTCAGCTCGATTTCATACACATCCGTGCCCCCATTTGGACCGGGATCGACCTCGGACGACGAGACGTTGGTCACGAAGAACCACGGCATGGTCCCAGAGCCACCGATATCGTGAGGTTATCCGACGCCGGGACGGTGAATGTTAGCGAGTCGTTAGATGAGCGCAGTTGGTCGAGAGAAAGTTGTTGTCGCGATTGGGCGACGACGAGCGCGGCGCTGAGAAGGCACCATAGGATTTCCGGAAGCATGGGCGCGTCGTTGGGGAGGTCTTGGAGAGGTCCATGCCTGGGAGCGGTAAGTAGACAAGCTTTCGGACCACGTGCCGGCTCCATCTCTGGAAAATGCACACGAATTGGAAGTTACAATTGTTATGATACAGCACTGTACATCGCCCACATACATACGTAGTAAATAAGAAATACAGCAAATTTAGATGGAATGAACTTTGTCTAGAAATCTCAACTAGCTACTGTGGCAGGAACTCCAGAGGTGGTTTCATCAGGTACGACGACCAACGCACGCGCGACTCGGCGCGAGGAGAACGTCTGGTGTTCGCAGAGTGATCAATCGTATCTCCTTGAGCTGGTCTCGCCGCCGAGCACCCAGTAGTGCTCTCACCCGCATTCCAAGTACTCCTAGCTTTCTGAGGAATGTGTCTAGGATTCTTCGGAGGCGGTCTGGTGCCGCCCTTCAATCGTTCGATGGCATCCCGATTCTCCCGCTCGTAGTATTCGCATGCATCTGATAAGAACTTGTCGTCAAGGATAGTGGCACGTTGGAGGACTATGCAAAGGAGTTAATTCACGTCTGTTTCCACAATACGAAAGCTTACTGTCTCTGTAAGTGGCTGGATTGATGAAACGATGTGGGCTTGGGTCGCGTTATTAAGTTCGAGGAATCCTCAATACAACGACCGGTCCAGGATGTCTAGCAGGACAGATAACCCAATGTCGCCAAAGTTGGGTGATACGCCCTGGATATAAAGTCTGTACGGCGAAATGAGCACGTAATCGTGGACCACAATTCAAAAGTACACAAGCAGCAGGATACTCTACACCCACCTCTATCGGCTCGGCAGAAGACTCGGGACCAGCCTCCGTAAAGTCCCCACAGAACAGATCCTTCAGATACTCGCTCATAGGCGCCAAGAATGACCGATGAGCGGGGAATCGCTCCTCATCTTCACAAACACGACAGCCGTCAACTGTTCTCCGCATATCCTTTGCTGAGTGGTGCATACTGAGCCTCCACCGACGTGAACTCAGTCTCCGGCGCTGGTGGATTCATAATTTCCTCGACGCCGGAAACATACAGGAGGTCCTTGTAGGGCTGTAAGAACTTGCGGACAGCTTTGAGATCACCGCCATCCGTGAAGTTAAGGAACATTTCGTCGGCACAGTTCCATAGCCAAACATCGACTGAGGGATATCAGAATAAACGTTCCTGATGTAAAGCGATAAGCTCCTCCCCGACTTAGTCCTTGATGCTCACCCAACCACTTGTATACCGCGTGAGATCACTGAGAACATAGCTACTCCCGTATGATCTCGAGCGACTTCAGGACTCGGAGATGTGCGATCTGTGAATGGCTATCAGTACCAGACAGTCAGGAATACGAAGAACGTACCACTTCCCCAGTTGTCGGTTTTCCGAAGGGAGGGATTGGCGAGCAGAACTCGCTCAACGGGAGCAAGCGTCTTTGTGTCCAAGCAATAGCCTCATATTCTGGCAATAAGATTTCGCAAGGCGCCACGACGGGTGGAAGGGATTTGGTGTAAAAAGAGTACTCCTCGATGCGCATACCACGCTGTCGTATGGGCTCGCGCGGAATAAAGCGCAAGCGGTCCAGCTGTCTCCAAGGAAACTCAACATCAACAGAAGTGAGCCTGAGCGGAAGGTCTTCGCCTGGAAGACAAGACGAGCCCTCTGCTCCCGATCTGCACCAGAAACATCCTCCTGGATCGAAGTGGCACACAACGTGAATGTGTCCAGATCCAATGTGTTGGGAACCTTCAACCCAAAAGTCACCAACCGGGCCTCCAAGATCGAGGGACGATGATTCAAAAGCAGCGACGAAGAGCAGTTCGCCGCCATGCAGTGTAGATGAGTCGACAAGCAGATATCGACCATTGGGTAACAACACTTTCCCCCTCGTAAAGGACGTCTCCGTCAAAAGTGCGTTGATTAGTCATTTGTAAGAAGATGAATCCTTTGGTTCGAGAAATGTTGGAAGATCCATCTGATCCCAAAGGTCGTTCAAGGAGAGAGGCTTATTCCCAGATGACGAAGACCTTGAGAAAACCCGACGCACGGCTTCTTGGCAAACGCCCCACGACATCATGCGGAAAGTTATATGGTAGCATGCTAACCTCGGACGCGGGAAGCAACGACGGCGCGGTGGTCGAGACTGACGGTGTCGATGCTGACCAAGTACGGCTCAACATCGTCGGGGACAAAAATGCCTTCTTCCATCGACGCCAACTGCATCGTCCGCGACGGCAACAGGTAGAACCCGCTGATCATCGGGACAAGGGCATCCTTGTGCTCAGTCCAGTGGCCCACCCAATTCCAAAACTTCGACAGCCAAAGTATGATCACTTCGTTGACCGACGAGATCTGGCGAGATGGGGAAAAGTCCAGTCCAGACGCCGACTTCTTGAGATACTGAAGGACTGGCTCCGGCGCCAAGTGAGCGACGTTCAGAACCCCCGGCCGTTCTTGACGAAAAGACTTTGCGTTTCGGGGCTCATCATATTCAACGACACTGCCTGTCCGTCGAAAACAGACTTTGCGCAGCCGCATCCAGAAGCGTGTAGCGGTTCCTATTTGAGGTTGCTTTCTCCAGCGAAACGAGTTGGCGATTGACTAGCGGTGTAATGGGTAGATCCAGGACACACGTCAGATCACCCGAGGATAGCACATATTCCAACATGGCCAGACATGCCGTCTGATTCATATCCTGGATAGCGGCTACGTGTTCCTTCAGATTTTACACAACGTGAGTACCCTTGAGATATCACAAATGAATTAATTCAAGCTTACCAGTAACGCCGCACGGGCTGTGTGCGGAACAAGCGCCAGGTACAGCACCTTGAGATCGTCCATCACGTCCTGGATATACACTGGCGGCTGGGCGATCGACACCCTAGCGTCGGTCATAGCCTGTACCGCCTTGGAATCGATTGAATTTGACGCGACGACCCGCGGGTTACCGAACAGGGCCTTAGGGCAAGCTATCAAGATATTTTCCAGGACGCGCGACGTGCCGCGCTCGAGTCAGGCCTGCGACCAATCTAGAGAAAAGTCTCCAAGAAGAGAAATTGGGTCCGGAGTGTGCTGAAGGGTACCAGGTAAACCAGGTACTCGCTCTCGTCGATTACCAGACGTCAAATCAACGAGCCCAGCATCGATCCATATATCATGATGAAAGAATGTGAGATAGCAAACGAATGTGAACAGCGGGTGCTGGAAAAAGAATGGCATTGTGCCTTCCTACACAATGTGTGCTGAACGTCGAAGTTGAAGAAAGGCGTGCAGGTGATCGCTTTTCTTTCTGGACCAATTTCCCAGTAAGGCAACTTGACTTACCATATATAGTGGTAGGTGACCATCATGCTGCCTTACCAATACCTCCGTCACTTAACGTGTCGACACCACTATGCGTCGTGCCTCTGTGGTCCTCCCTCAACCGACATGGGAGCCCATGCCCCAAGTACTCTTGCCTGATGACATCAAGAATTATGTCGACAAAAAACAAGTTCCCTCACGGACGATGGCGCCTACGCTCCTAAATTCTCTGTACACGCTATGGTGTGTGCGCGAGGACATCGTAAGCGAATCTCGGTTATGCCAGCTTCTACTGACAGTTCCTTGTAGGAGCGGCAAGTATTGGATTGGTTGACACGGGTTCTTCACCTCCCGCCGGCAGCAGTGAACACTGCTCATCTGGGCACCGCTGCTCAGATGTTCTATGCCTTACATGTCGAACAATTTCAATTGGAGGCGGAGAAGATCATGCTATGGCACCAAAGTCAAATAATGCAGGGTTACTCCCCCCAACCAATGTATGTTGTTGTATTGTTGTATTGTTGACAGTATATTTTATTCATGGTGCGTAGTTGTTTGAACATCGGCAGCGCAATCCCTGGGATCATCTTAGTCACCAGGCTGAGAAGATGCTGCCTCTTGCTTCCAAGAGCAGTCAGAACGACCATGAAGGACATCAGGAGTCAGGGGACACCTTTGAAGGCGAGCGTGAGGCTGACGATGACGACGACGACATGTCAGACCTCACTGACCTCTCAGACTCTGAGGATGAGGATGAGGACGACGATATCATGTACAGTGTGAATAATTTACATTCAGAGCGTTCATTTACATCTCATCTAGCTCCGTTGACATGGACATTGACCACGACAGCAACATGCAGCCTGAATATGTTACTAGTCAGTCTCGGTTGGAAGTGGCCGTGCAACGCTGGATAGTCTGTTGGACACGCTCCTTCCCTTGGTTAACGGACAATAAAGTATACTTTATAGTTGTTGTAGCGAGTCATTCTGACTGTACCCTACCAGGTCACGCGTTACAGCCTCGCAGAGCTGAAAGACCTGGTGCAGGAGGTCTTTAACCGAAAGCAAATAAAGCGGAGACCTTCTAAGACCCGCTTGCAGCTGCTTCGCACCCTCATTGCTGATATTTTAAGCGATATGGATATTATCGGCAAGGAGGCAATGGAAGAGAATGCTGAGGAATGGATCAAGCTCATCAAAGTGAATTAGACAATTTCGTATCGATCTCATATCCTAACCCTTGACAGTCATCACAGTTAGCCGGTCTGTTGTTACGTCTGTCAGAGATGGCGGAAGTGGCTATTAAAGGAGATGATTCCAGTCGCCACTTATTTCCGCTTCTACGTCTAGATACCGCCGTCATGAAGCTCTTGGATGATTGGATTCCAGCGGCCGTACTGGCAAGCCTTCCACGTGAAGGCCCCAAGTTTATTCCTACGCCTTCTGCATATATGTCGTCTGTGAGTTTATTTTCATGGTACATATCTGTTGCACTTATGACTTCATATAGAATGCTACACTGCTGAGAAATGACGATGCTGAGAAATTCTTACAGCTCTTCGAACAACATCCTGAATTGATACCGCGAATCGAAGAACCTTCCAGCATCGGCTTCCTTCTAAACTATGACAACTTTTTACGATGTTATGAGGATTGGCTGGGGCCTGCTCTTCAACTTTGTAACATATGTGTGAGTCAAGTTATTCTACTTTCAGTCTCGTTCTCAAGTGTTTGGTCGTTTGGTCTAGCTTGAAGCTGTAACACCGAAAATTCTGTTCGATAACCTTTGGCGTCTCCTTAACAAAGCAACACGTCATCACAAAAGACCCTTCGATTCTCCTAATCCAACTCTAGCTCTTCTCATCAATAGAACAATAGATTTAAAACGCTCACCGAAGCGTCTTAAAGAGAAATTATTCAAGTATCAACCCAAGTTGCATACTGACAAGCCGACTGCGGTACAGTTCTCTTTTCTGGAATGTGATTAACCAACTGATTATCTTAGGCTGTGGGTTGTACTGCGTGCGAGCACACAGATAAGAGGTGTTCTGAACTAGTGTGGGTGTCGCACAAAGAGCTGTCACATTTAGCAGGGTGTGGGATGAGCCTTCATGAACGTGCACATGTCATGCTTCCACAGGTTAGTTTGATAGTTTGACTTCCACCTACCTAATTATATTGGTTGTAGGCATCTAAGGATTCTGCATGCCCAACTCGTGTTGTACATCCTGCAGAACTCAGTCTGAAACCAATAAAGCCTGACGAAGAGATCATTCAGCGCTGCGGGCATCATATCATTCTTCTTGTAGCGAAACCCGACGAAATGCGTGTCAAAGGGGCAGTTCATCGCATATGGGATCGTGAGGGGAAGACATCTCAAGACTACAAAATCGTACGCCTTTTCAAGCTTTCTGTGTCAAAAACTCATTTCAGGCAGGTTGACTTCGTCTTCTATAATGCGTATGATCAGGAGACTCTATCCAGAGTTCAAAGTCATCACGACCATCTCTTCGGTAGAGATCCACGTCGTTCTCCTTCTGCCAGCTCTGAAACTGTTTGCAGCCATGAAACCTCTGTCACGTGGCCAGCAATTTCGCTTCTGGTCTGGAGGAACGATGATTTGTTTTGGAGCTCGTCAACCTAGTGGAGGAGGGCCAGGAGATAACTATACAACTTACGCCGGGATGGATTGTTACACCATGAATGGCATGAACGCATCATTTGATATGATATTGGTGAGTATTCTTCTGGCAATTTCAGTGGGCATCTAATAATTGTGAAAATCATAGGACGGAATGCTTATGAACACCGTAGCTGAACGAGTGTGGCCAGATTTTGCTCGACAAATGAAGGAGGCTACTAAGGACACTGATCATTTTGGCGTAGATGGCATGAATCTTTACAGATGCCGAGGATACTGTGCTCCTCTCCACAGGGATCGGGATGTCTGCCGAGGGTTATGCTCTCAAATCATTTGGGATGCTGATCCAAGTTTGCGGAATACGCCTTCTGCCAGCCAGAGTGGGGTTACTATATCATCACTCGAGCTAACACTATTTGGTGAGTCAATGTTCAGATCTGCTCTACAAGCGATATGACGGCTTATGAATTTCAGGTCCTTCAGCAGCGCAGATTTACATGGAACCATGCTACCATCACGTCATCCTTGGACTACATCTTCTACTTCCAATAACCCAGCAGGGCTTGGCTCTGCAGCCACATCAGTCACCCAGAACAGTCCCGTAGGTGCACTTGCTGTCCATGAACGACCTCAACAGGGAAAGGGAGGAGGTGGTGGAGGCGGTAGGCGAAGCAATGGGGATCACAGAACGCAGACCAAACGGAACGTCGCTCGGGCCACACAAATCGCTGCCTTGAGAAGCCGTAGAATTGCTAGAAATGTGTATTGGAATGCATAAATTTACAATTGTTTTGTGGAGGGGTAGTAGCAGAAGTAAGTATCAGTGTGACCGCCTGGGTCCTCTAAACGGTCGCGGCTCCTTCGATAATGGACAGCTATTTAGTGATCAGTGTCACAATTGATGCGGTAGGCGTTGACATACCCATCGCCACCCCTCCAAACCATGCTGACCGTCGGCTTTGAGAATCGCAACGGCAAAGAGACCGCCGAATGGGTTTCCCAGTTGAGACAAGGAAGAAGGCAACGCGACACGCGTAGTGTACCAAGACAGGCTTGCGGCGCGGCCCTTGTCCGAGCAGAAATGGCCAACGAGGAGGCCTCGACCTCGACGAACATCCTCCTAGAAACCAGCACTGTCCTGGACCGATATCGGTTCGTGCTCTCCCAGAGCAATGTCAGTTTCGCGCCATCTTTTTCCTGACTGCGGCTGCTCCTCGGTGCCAGCGGGTTCGACTAGACCGGACTCTTCGGAAGAAACCAGGACAATTGAGCGGCTGATCCATGCCAGAAGATAAAGTCGCACGCAAGTTGTAGAGAGAGCTCGCGTGATGAAGCAAGGTGATCAACGGAGACGCGATGCAAGTGCTGGGAAAACGAGTGACTCGAACACGCCTGCGAAACATTTGGCAACATCATCAAACTATTATTGTGTAAGAGATCTCTGTCACGTCAAGAATACATATACTATTTCAATAAGTACTAAGCACTAGCACTCGCAAAGTCAACATCTGTTGCATGGTTGGGCCAGAAGGATGGACTACTATATTGCACCTGGATCGCCTGGATCGTTGAATGGCGAATGTGACGACAAAGGTCT
>JADNRX010001211.1:0-12673 GCA_015501595.1 Hymenopellis radicata | reverse complement strand
TCCCGTACTTTCGATACTGCGTGGCGGCGTCGACGGTGTTCAAGTTGATGCGTGGGTTGAAGCTGATGTTGTTGCTCGCTATAGAAATCGCAAAGGTGGCCTCACCCAGAATGTCATGGCTGGATGCGACTTCGACATGTATTTCACATACTGTTTGAGTGGATGGGAGGGTAGTGCTGCTGATGGAAACGTCTTCGCCTATGCCCGCGGCACTGATTTTGTGCTTGAGCCTGGTTGCTACTATCTTGCCGATGCAGGTTTTCCAATATGCGATGAACTTCTGACTCCGTACCGCGGTGTCCGTTACCATTTGAAGGAATGGGGGCTTGCCAATGAGCGGTAAGTGGATTTTACTTTACAAGCACGATTTATGCATTCCTCGTTCCAACAGGCCACAAAACATATCAAGAGCTCTTCAATCTTCGGCACGCTCAGCTTCGCAATGTTATCGAACGTATATTCGGTGTACATAAGCGTCAATTTCCAATTCTCGTATCAGCGCCAGAGTATAGCAGTGAAATACAGGCCAAGATTGTGCCTGCAACCGTTGCACTTCACAACTTCCTCAAGATACACGACCCAACCGAGGATGAACTCGAATCTAGAGCCAACACTCCCGAATATACGCCTTGGCATATGGAACCACGAACACCGGGCGTCATCAATCCAGACCTGATGGACGGAGATATACCAGTGAGGAGAAAGAGAGAGCCGAGGCTCGGCGCGACCGAATGGCCATGAAAATGTGGACAGATTATCAACGATATATCAATGGATCATGATTGTTTTGTAACGTGTACTGTAGTGTTACGACCCCATGTTCACGTAACGTGTAACACGGGGTCGTGAACTGAACTAAATCAGGCCCCATAACGTGTAACACTTCAAAATTTGCACGTCGGGAGACCCAAAAAGGGAATTTCCGCTCCGGCGGCTGACGCCGCCGCTCCTTTTATGGTAATCAAACCCTGAATGAACTAACAATTTGTTAGTTCACGATCATAACGCGTAACGCCCCATGAACATGGGGTCGTAACACTACAGTACAACAAAGAAGGTATTCGTGCAAAAGGAAGGCATTCATGCAAAAGAAAGGAAATCGTGCGATTGAAAGAGAAACACAAGGAAGAATCAAAGCAAATCACGAACAATTCGATCAACCAAGCTCTTTCTCGTCGAGAGCTTCTTCGTCGCGAGGTATGCAGTAGCTCGATGAGGCTGCTCGCAAAAGACATCGATAACTGTTCCTTCCTCATCTGAATCTACAATCGCATCTTCTTGAAGTTGTGCAATAGCACGGGTCAAGGTCGATTCCTCCGGCGTCGTCTTGAAACTTGATGAAAGATCTCTGATAGCATTGGCAATCTCGACACCTGCATCAGCGTTACGTGCCTTCCCGCGTTTGTTCCCAGAATCCTGACGGGCATGCGACGATTGTCCAGAGCGAGTTGAGGTCTCGTCAGCAGAAGAGCCGGGCGATGTTGCGCGTGCCCGCTTCTTCCCCTTGCCCTTGTCCTTTTTCTGAGGCGGCGGCTCTGCTACAGGCACATCTTTCACGATAGTTGGCGTGTCCTTGGGTCAATGTGTTAGAGCATTGATATATGTTACCGACGGCGAACGGTACGTACCTCGGGATCGGATTGTGTATCTTCAACCTCGTCTATGTACTGATAAAGAGAGTTTTCGATATTGGCGGCTTTGCTAGCCTTGAGGGTCTTTCGAGAGTCTTGTGCATTGTTTTGACGGGTAGGTACAGAGGCAACGGAGATTGAAGACGATGGAGCTGGCATCGAGATGCTAGAAGACGGAGCAGAGAAGGAGACAGCGAGAGTGGGTGTATTAGCGGTGATAGAGGCAAGCAAATCGAGACCAGATGCAAGTTGAGACGTGATTGGGGCGGAGGATGGTGTCGCGCCAGCATGAAAGGCATTTTCTCCAGTGGCGATTGTTCCGTCGACAAGCTCGCACATGCTGTCGTACCAAGGAAACGGCTTGTCAATATATTTTTCAGCACCATTATGGGCCTGGAGAAACGTGAGATGCAACAGGAAATAGCAAAAGATGGCGACGTACCGTGAGATACTCTTGGGTGACATGAGGTGAAAGAATAACACACTGGCGCTCCTCGTCCCAACCAAATCCAGACAGCGCGCGCCATTTCTTGATGGCTTTGTACTGCCTTTTCATCTGAGGTGCGAAGATTGAGCCAACAGCAGGTGGGACTCATGCTTAACGACGTACCTCGCCAAAGTGTGATTGCACCTTCTCAGAGGTCTTCAGTGGCCGCACGGCAGGGAATTTCGTCGTCAAGACCTGCGAGACCAACGGCCACACAGTCGGCTTCCAACCGCTCTGCGATTGATGTCCTCTTTCTTTCGCATCCTTCATAGCAGCCATCAGTGCGGTATTTTCCTCCTTGCTCCATTTAGCTCGCTGGGGGGCGTCTGCGCTCATCCAGGGCGTTGGGTTGAGAAAACAAGAAGTCCAGGCAATGCGGACAGTGCAGCAGAAGGCGGGACAAGTGTCAGTGATGGCGGGAAGTAAGGCGCGATGGGGCGTGACAGCCAATTGAAATACTTGTATACGTAACTACCTGATCTGGTTAGATTTGGCGCGTGCAACTAGCTAACCCAGAGCACCCGATCAGGCCCTTACGCCTTCCTCCATCAAGTCGGGTCCTTCTTCGTTGTCGGGAGAAACGAACTGCCCTATCAGTTCCTCCCCAATAGGATACATATCATCAAAGTGACCTCTGTGCAAGGCGCCCCAGTGACTCTCCAGATCTACGGGCTGGATGCGATCCTTACCTTTCTGTCGTCGCGTTTTGTCGACATACTCGTCGTTCATGCCTCCAGATCTTGGTGACTGACCTCCGGATGCATGCGTATCGGGGACCTCTGCCTGCTGTGGCTGTGAGGAGGTTCCTCCGGCTGTGTCCTCTGTGAGCACAGGATTGGCTCTAGGGATTGGGGTATTCTGAGATGTTGCACGGCCACTAGCTGGCGATGCGGTGCGGTGCTGTCCGGCACCCAATGTCTCAGCCATGCGAGCTAAGATTTCTCGTGCTTCGCGTACTAAGACCTGTAGAGGTATTCGGGTTGTTCTCGCTGGCAACGAAGGCAATGTGTCCACCAGTGTTAAGAATGTCGGGAATTCTGCGCGTCGCGTTCGTAGCGACGAATGAAGATAAGCTTTAGGGTTCGATTACCGTGGAGAACGACAGTAAACTTATGTTCGAAGAGAAGAGTAGAACGAAAATAGAATGAGATTGTGAGCGAAGCGTGTCGCACGAGAGAGAGAAATAGAATGAGATAAGAAACAGATATCGAAAATATGTGTATGGTTGTGCGCAATAGGTAAGGTAAAGTTGAATCTACATACCGAGCTACTTAAATAGTATGAAGCCTCGTTGCGGAGGCTATGAAACATAGCATACATAAGGCTGTGAGGTACAGCATGATAAATAAGGGAGTGAAGGCAGTGAGAGATAGGAAAAGCGAAACACTACGCGTGAGGAGAGGATCACGTCACGTGTATCGCGAAGATCTTCGCGATATCCATAACAAAGGGCCAAGGCAAGAACTTACTGTTAGGCTCGCTGCTCATGTTTATGATTTAGATTATATTCACTGCCCAGTGGACTATTGGTCTTTGTATACCATCCTATAATTGAACAGTGATATGTATATACATGATCCCATTGTACTTCACCATCAATAGTACATACAGATACTTACACTCAAAAGTACGGTACGATCCTTTCAATGAGCCAAAAATGGGTAAATTTCAAAGTTATAAAATAACATTGCCTGAGTACATCCCGACATATCCGAGGGCAAGCGCCGCCTTCGTTGCGTCTCTGGAGCTGTCCCGAGGTGGCTTCCGTCGTCCGGTCCGATCATCCGAGTGGTGATCGAGACACTTTTTGGTGGTTGATCTCTCCATCTAACCACCACCACCTCGCGACGCCTGACTCCGAAGACCCGACCTTGGGACGCGGGCCTTCCAGGCGTCGTTCTGCTCCCATCTAACTCTTTTTTACTCTGTTTTCGTGGATACGCGGGCTTGAAGAGCCCCGGCGGCCCCGCAGGACGCGTAAGCCCTCCAACGAGGCTGCAAATCTTCAACGACTTTGCCGGTGACCCCCGCGACGGGTAGAGCACTCAGGATGTTGACGCCGCGCTGTCTGCTGACAGGCGGCGTCGTCAAGGTGCGTATTTTTTCTATCTATTGAGCAAATTACTTACGCGACAAGCCCACAGCAACAGTGACGGCGGCAATGAGGCTACGACGACAACAACACCGGGACGCCACCACTACCACCACGACGAGAATGACACCATCACGACAGCAACGATCCAACCACTAGCCGTCACCGATGACTCCGACACGCCAACACCACGATCACAACCACAACCACAATGGCCACGCCACGACGACGACAACACCAAGACATCACGAAGATCTGGATCTGGGAAATTTGACGCCGCAGCGTCGTCATCAAGGTGCGCTATTTTTTTTTGCTCTGCTTGACAACTTGACTAACTTGACCCCGTCGCGGCGACTGCACTACCACCACGAACCCCATCAACACGACTATGACGCCATGGCGATGAAAACAACCCAACGACGACGACGACGGATCTGCGCGGGCAGATGCGTCCCTTCTCCTTTTCCCCCGTGCTTACTGACCGGTAGCGATGCTCGCGACAACCCCACCACGCCACCGGCACCACCGCCAGCACGATGCCCAGAATGACCACAACAAGGACACCCCGAACGCAACGTCAATGGCACGACTGCGACTAAGCCACAACGATGGCACGAGGACGATTTAAATTCCAGCACAAAAACGACGGGATGTGCTACTCGAGGTGCGACTCACTCTCACACGTAGCTGCGTTTTCCGTTTGTTTATCTGCTCCTTCGGCTTACTGATTCCAACAGGCAGCACCCTCTCATACGATTGTAAATGATCGTGCGCAAGAAACACAGCACCAAACGGAAACGGCTCCTGTTTTCCCTCACCCCGACTACCTTGCGGCTGTGCGGCGTTACTCGCAACGCTGCATGGACGGGAGGTATAAGGGAAATCGTGCATTGCGAAATGCGGCCTGTGCTATTTAGCACGGGCTCCGCGTACTCCACGAATAAAAATTGCCAGTTATGACCGGTTACGACCCGCGGTCAGGTAAAATTCTGCTTTGGGGCTTAACTGTTGACCGTGACCGGTCAAATAGTGTGACCGGTCATCGGTCATCGGTCAAATTTTCGGTTAAGTCAGGTCAAGTTAAGCCGCTTGACCGGTCAAGCGTGACCTGACTTTCAAACCCTAGTGGGATAGTATTTTCTAGTTGATTTCTTAATCTAGTATTAATACTTAGTCCAATCACTTCACTGAATCACCCGATGCAGGGCAATTCAGTCGCATCTTCAGCAAAAGACATATCTGTCAGCCTCCAACAACGCTCTCAATTCCCCCACCCTGCAGAAACTTCTACTAACACTTGAAGAAGAGTCTAGAAGAGTTCGTGCGGACGGTGTAATGTGGTCTGATGCCGCAGGGTAAATTCGCTACTAAGGTTCCCATCGTTGGCAGTGCCAGTAATCACCAGCCTGAAAATCCCTGCAGACGACTGTGATAATGAGGGTACACTCTTTTTGATAGCACAACGCAACATTACATGAGTCTAGTTCAGAATCTTTGAAAATGGGATCTGAACATTTCGATTGTTCTTAGCACGGACAATGAATGGAAGGAGTACTGTACCTCCAGGCCATCACGTTTCCTCGCATTGGCATGCCGGAGGGAGAACACCAATACAGTATTGAGCCTATATCCTCAGGCCGTCGAGGAAGGATCGCCCTGCAGCGCAACTGTCATTACGCCACAGTACAAGCAGATAGAGTAAACACGTAGAGACAGAGGGTGATTTCAAGCAAACCAAACCGTAACCAGAAAAAAAATAGTAGTCCATGTTATCAGCTCCTCAAAGGATTTAGCATGTCCAAGAGGCCTGGGAGCACTGTCAGTGTTCTCGAGATAATGAGATGAGAATCCCCGTACATCAGGTGTTCCCGGGGCGGCAGTCCACTGGTACGGTTCTTCACCGAGACATTCAGCCAAAGTGACGAGCTCATAGCCAGCCGCTTGAAGGCGCTTGATAGCGTATGGCAACACATCGTGCGCTGTGGTCTCTATATACAGGACAGGACGTGAACTTGTTCGGTGAAGGAGGAATTCAAATACTTACCATACACCTCGTGGTTCAAGGCAAGGATTGTGTCCGGGTGCTCCGCGATAGCATCCCTGTACAGCTTCTTGCTCTGTGCGGCGGTGGCGCCGACGGAGTCCTCAGAGCTACATAGGAGTAAAAATTGTCAAGAGATATCAATCGGCGAACAATCCAAGGCTTACTCAAAGTCCCAGATGATAACCTTCTGACCGCGCGCCTCGGCAGCCTCGCGGACCAATTTGTTGTAATTGCCGTACGCTAACGAAGAACGTTGATGAGAGTGTAACACACATTCAATGGCCAATACACACGGGGTCGCATGAACGCCGGGGAAGCGCCGACAATTCTCTGGAGGGCCTCTACAAGTCCGATAAAGCTTGATGTATGTGCCACCAACGACGAGAGCTACTCACGTTCCACGCGCCACATCTCATCGTGGACTACAAAAACATCAGTAATCTGCAAACACCCAAATAAAACGACGCGTCGTACGTTGATCCCATGTCAGGGTAGTAAGGTCCTCATGTGCCCAGGTGTGCGAGGCAACCTGATGACCATTGTTGTAGGCATACCGAATCCGCTCCATGTTGTCGCCGTCGTAGATGCAGCCAACTGTCAATATACCGTCAGCCCCACAAGACGTCGTATGACTCGAAAAGAATCACAGTTGTTGCCGTCTACAAACGCGCGGTTAGAATTTCCAGGACACACAAATTGCATTCACCGCGGGCTTACTGAAGAAGAATGTCGCCTTGGCGCCGGCCTCATTCAACGTATTGACGATGTCGTCCTTGATACACGAGTTTATGAGTCCGGGTCCAAAATTCGAATGCACAACGATAGTTACATATAGATGTACGGTCCATCGTCCTAAAACGTAGTCAGGAGCTTTGACACGAAGAAACACGTCGCAAGTGAACATACAAAAGTGATAGCGACCGTGTTCGGCTTCGTGCAGTGCCGAATCGCCTTTTGCGCGCGGCCTCGAGGCTAGAGGACGGAGCAGCCGCAGCGAGCGTCGCAAACAAGGTAGTAGCGAGAACAGAGAACAACATCGCGAGTTACTTGAGAAAAGAACGTGAGGGGGAAAAACCTGATTAAGAGGACAAGGAGGAAAGCTGAAGCTAGAGGACGACAACATGATCTAGTTCAATTTATTTGTTTTCGCGCTTTCATCGCCCTGGATGCACTCGTGTTCCCGTGTTGCTGATGACATTGACAGAGGACATGATCGATGATCCTCCGGTGGATCCCAGGCGCAGGGTGCGGGTATAACTATAAGGACAATCAGGAACAGAGTCGCGATTTGCACCAGCCCACCATATGGACATGGACGTGGATGTAAACCGCATATCCGTGGGTCCAGCTCATACTTCAAACGCGCCATAAGACTTCATGACAGCCTGAATAACACAATGGCGGAAGCCGACCAAATGGTCCTAGATGGTCCTTAATGCTTGGAGATTGCTTGGAGATGCTTGGCAGTTGATAGCGATCTGTGTCGGGCGGGCCTGCCCGCCACAGAGAGATGCTGACTCAGTATGCTGAACTGTATATAGAGGTGAGGTTCGACGGAACGAATGACTCGATGACTGGTCACCAATAGTTAGTACTTTAGCGATGAAAGTTATCGAGAGTTTGAGAAATCTGTGTTGGAAAGCGTCGACTATGTAGATGGGCAGCCTCTGAGAACCAAGGAGTGGTGAACCAGTCAATGTTGGTCATAATAATCCTGCGAAAATCTCTATTGTCCTCGTGGTTTATGAACGACTCTAGAGCCCCCAAGCGCGAGCATAGACTTTTGCCATTCTCTGGATACCAAGCTCCATTCTTCTCTCTATACCAGTAGTTAGTAATGACCGCAAGTAACGTGGGACAACATACCGTAGTCATCGAATACGCCAGACGGAAGAAAATCTCGTATGATTGTCCACCTGCAGCCGACGTCGAGCGAAGGCCCTGTCCTTCCCAAGGACTACGAACATTTCAATATTCACAGTCAATCAGAGGTACGACGGAAACGTACGTGTAATACGATCCTGGCGTTAACAAGACCTAACATCATCGCTCAGAACGACCTCCCACAAGCCAAAACAAATAATACCCACCTTCTCATCCGCCAACTCCAACCAAAGCTTCTTCTCATACTCCGCCTCCGGATCACCATGCAACGCCTTCGTAGAAGAGTCAGATGGCCACCGTTTTTATGTTCCTCTGCGTTCCGCGCTTTTACACGCTCATGCTTCACTATGATTGCGGCATGGGGCCACATTTGTTCCCAGAGCACATCCAAGCGCCGCGGTTCACACATCTGCAAATACTTACAGTATGTTCGCCTACCAGCTGAACGGGGTCACTCAGACCGCGGCGGACTCGCTGCTTTTCTCTCACTCCTGCCCTCAGTCGAGGAGCTCCGGGTGCTC
Source organism: Hymenopellis radicata (assembly GCA_015501595.1). NCBI lineage: Eukaryota > Fungi > Basidiomycota > Agaricomycetes > Agaricales > Physalacriaceae > Hymenopellis > Hymenopellis radicata. The sequence continues at coordinate 4,014 of JADNRX010001211.1, read as the reverse complement.
CTCGCTGCATCTTACATGAAGGAAATCAACGTCATAGATCAACTTAACGCTGACCTCCACCCGACGTCCCTCCCGCGTCTTGATGTACACCGATCCGTTTGACATGTTGGAAAGCCGGTCGCCATATCGTATCAGCGATAGGACGCCGTTGGAGAAGCTGGTCATTCCGCAAGGCTTGCTGATGAACCGAGAACGACTGCCGCTGGAAAGGTATAGCGGGGTCGCATTGATGAATCCAAGAGTCCGATTTTAACTGTACACATTATAATGTTCGTGGTTCCATTAACTTCGATCTTTCCCAGCTTCACAGACTCGCCCGCGATGGCGCAGTGGTTCCGAAAATCTCCTTGATGAACGCCTCAGTATCCGGCTCACGACCGAGGAAGTCCTTGACATCGGGTGAAAAAAAATAATAGAATGAGAAGAGGATACCGACCTTGAGCGAATCAAGCTCTTCCCGAGAACCACCAAAGCGCAAGATTTTGTCGCGGTAGCGTTGTCCACGTTCAGGATCCAAAGGATCAGCTTTAAAGATGGTAGCTGGGACACCGTATAAGATATTCACGAAGATCTAGAGATTCAAAGCGTGTCCTCACCATACATGTCAGCCGCAAAGACAAGTGAGTACGTGTAACCGTAATAACCGGCGTCGTAGCCACTAGGAACGAAGATTCAATACTGAACATACCAAGGATGACTGAACTTATACCCTGCAATGTGGCCAAATGTACCTTGACCGGGGCAGGGCTTGCCAGCCTTGACGAGTGAAATGGATTCTCGCAGCTCGTTCCACAAAGTGGTGTAATCAGCCTCCTCTGTCGCGACGTACATCAATCAATTGAACAAGAAGAGGATCAAGTCGCGCTAACCAGAATCGGTGTGAACCTTAATGTCGAACTTGGCGAAGAAGATTTGACGGAGGTAGAACAAACCAACATTAACGTAGCGGCTGTGAAATGGGTTGGTATACAGAAATAAGGCAGATATAACAAGCATACCTTTTGATCAGCTTCTCGATCAGTTCTCCTGACAATGGCTTGTTGGTTTGATAATGACTCGACATTTTCTCGAGCACCTTCGGTTCCCAACACCAGTTCTCAAGCATCTGTGAAGGCGCTTCCACAAAGTCGCGTGCAACACTACAATCCGATCAGATTATGATCACAACTCCAAAATGGCCATACCTTGTTCCGTGGAATCGAGCAAACTTCGTGCGGCTGAGCAATCCATGGAATACGTGTCCCATCTCGTGGAAGAATGTCACAACATCGTCATGCCTCATCAAAGCAGGCTTGTCTGGGGTCGGCTTGGCCAAATTCGCAACCATGGCGGCGAGAGGGAAGTGGCGCTTGCCATCAGGAAGATCGTACCCTGGAAGGAGCGGCCACACAGCAGCATGCGAGTATTTCGAAGCTGTGATACAATCAGCGCGTAAAACACAAAAGAAATCGCTCAATGCTACATACCACGCGGGAACAAGTCAAGGTAGCAGTAGCCAATGAAACCGCTTTCGTCTTTCGCATCCTTGGTCCATACAGCAAACTGCTGCACTTCGGGGTGCCAGGTTGAACCATCTTTGATTTCCTCGAACTTGACACCCAGCAGATTCTGGTAAATCTCCAGAATGGTTGGAATGACGACCGACACGGGGAAGTATTCCTTCACAAGAGAATCGTCCAAGTCGAGTGTCTTTTCCACGAAGATACGGTCGTAGTAACGGTAGTCCCAGATGTAGAATTCACCATCGAAGGGTTGGCCAGTCGCGTCATGTTCCGCTTTCTTGAGGGCGAGAAGCGTTTCCTTGTCCTTCAATCCAACAGGTCGTAACTTTTGTTCAAGGTCGTCCAAGAATTTCTCAACCGCGGTGCCAGTTTTGATCATCTTGACTTCTGTAATGTAGTCGGCCCTATCTCTGATGTTAGCGCTATTGGACCATTCACGGGGAAGCAAATACCAAGTTTTATATCCAAGCATTCCCGCAATCTTGCGGCGGAGTCCAATAGCCTTGCTCAAAAGTGGAACATTGACTTCAAGACGAGACTCGTGGCCCTCCTGGGCGCGTTGTCGCGTTGTCGAATTCTTGGCATATTTGAACTGTACGTTGTTAGATCGTCGAGAACGTGAGTATGTCCTTGGGGAAACATACGATCGGGAAAATGTCAGGCGTTTTGTACGTGACGTCGAACAGTTCTTTGCCGTCCTCTGTGCGCTTCGTGTAACCAGAAATGACATCTGAAGGAACTCCATCGAGTTCCTGGCAGTAAAGGATATCACAGCCTAGGCAAAAGAAATCAACGAACGCTCGGACACGGACGGAGTGGATCGCACATTTTCCTCGTTGAAGTTTTTCTACGAAACAATCAGGAGGTGTTTCCAGAAGAGGATTCACATACGCTGAAATCTAGGCAAAGCTTCGACAGTTCCTTCTTCAGCTCCATTAGTTCTGTCCGTGTCTTCTCGGGCAATGCCAACCCAGCGCGAGTACCATCCAAAACCTGTCAAATGTTCAATACAGTTTCGGCTCCTTGGTAAATATGCTGACCATTTTTTCGACGAGCCGCTGCTCTTCGGGAGAGAGCTTCTCCCAGGCGCCAGAGTCCTTAATATTCTTTTCGGCAGCAGTCTTGGCCTGGAAGACGTCCAGCCTCATGGAGTCGTCGACACCGTAATCACGGACGAGAGCTTCAGCATCGTTGGAGGCATCACGCAGATCTTTGGACGGGGACACATTCTGGTAGAATGAGAGTGGTTCGGACACGATCTCGAACTGCGTGTCTGCTTCCGCGAGTGCCAGCTACATCCTCGTTCAGAGGATAATTTAATTCAAGGCCAAGCGACGTACAAAGACCTGGAGAGCGTCATTAGCATGCAATCTAGGAAATAACCAGTCAACACGTACCGATTTGAAATCACAGTCCTTTGCAGCCAGACTGCCAATCTTGTCCATCTGGGCACGGTGCTCGGCGATGCTCTCCTTGGTGAGGCTGAGGATTTGCTCGGCGCTGTGGTCCCATTTGGGAGCATCCTGGGGTGGCTTGAACGACATGGGGACTGAGAAAGTGGTGGATGAGAGAAAGGAAGAGAACCTGGCGACTCGAGGGAGTCTACTGTAACCTGGAATCGTGATTGGACGCCCACATGACAGGGATATCGATCGATAGCCTGCCGAGGCCACTAAACCCACCGCAAACGCGCCGCTGAATGCCAGCGTTCGTGGTCGCAGCCATTGCGCGCACCGTCGGTGTACAGTCAACCCCATGCAATTTTCCACCTGCGAAATTTGATCGTATATACCGTCCCTATCTTATCTAGGGTCCCATGCGTGACCTGGTCCGTGCGCACTGGCTGCACTATAAAAGCCGCGTTCGAACATCTCAACACCTCATACTTACCTTGATGGCATAAGTCCCTTCATGTCCCGGATTTGTGGGCTGTAAAGATCCTTCATAGCACGGCGACCCTGTCCATACAGAGGGTCTCTGCGGCTTGTATAGGCTTCGGCTTATGCACCGTCTCAATATTTTCCTGTCCCACTTTGGCCACTCTGGCTGGGTGGGCCTCTTTTTTTTGGTTGGAAGAGTGCTCTAACCCTAACCCTAGATAGCTTGCGCCACACATGTATAACTTCCTGAATAAATTTTTTTCTACATGAATCACTGCTACCACGAGTTTCTTGACAACCTAAATTTGTATCTCAAGTCCTCCTTTCGATGCTCTGAGAAAACATCTGTATGCATATGGGCCCTAGATGATGAACTGACAGAGGAGGAGGACTCAACCATTGATTCGCAAGGGGCTTCTGGTGCTGCATCAAAGCCGGTGCTGAGTCTTGTCAGTCAACTCGTTATCACACGCCACAGATCTCATCATACGCCGTTCCCTCTTCAAGCTTCAAGTCGTATCACTTAGCTTGAAGTGGACTAAGTTGCTGTACTAAGGCTGTAGCCGGAGTCCGTCTGATGTGATTGCTTCTTCCACGAGTATAAGTACCGCGTCGAGTTCACAGTAATGAGG
>JADNRX010001210.1:0-12675 GCA_015501595.1 Hymenopellis radicata | reverse complement strand
TGCGTCACGTGCTGGCCAATCCTTCTCCTCCCACCCTCATGTCTGCCCCGACAGTCCTGGACCTGCGGGTTCGTCTCTGCATTGAACGCCCGTCTACTGATACAAATCGCGTTCCAGCGTCGTACCTGCTTCGTCTGCCACACGATAGCACACTTTGAGCAGTGTGAGCGCTTATTCTGGTGTCACGGCGTCGCAGAGCTTAATTGCACTGACAGCCAGGACGGCCACCCCGACGGATGGGTGCATCCGTGTAAATGCATATTGGTTGCGCATCAGGCGTGCGCGATATCGATGGTGGACTCGTTGCCGGGCAAGGGCGCTCAGCCGCGATGTCCGATATGTCGACATCCGTATGAGATTGAGAAGACGCGCTATGCGTCGTTGGAGCTGCTGAGACTGGGAAACCGGCTCTCGTTGACTGCAGGCAAGCTCTTAGTCTATGGTGCGGGTGGTGTGTTATGTTTATACGTGGGAGAACGTAGGGCGTCCACTTGAGTAACACGCTCTTCTCACATTGATAGTATAGGTTTATTCAACATAATGCGACTTTGGGGGACGTACTCTCTAAAATCGGTCTTTGGCGAAACGTGTGGTTTTTCACTTCATCACTTGCAGAGGCTTCTGACTGTGTGATATAGAATCTTTGACATCCTACTAACTGACGACGTCTCCAACTGGTCGTGGTCGAATCGCCTCTTCATCCCCACCCTCTCATTACACGCCCTCTATACCCAGCCGTCCCTCCGCCATCTCCTCAGCTGCATCCTCTGCTTCCCCTCCGAACCACCCCTCCGCATCCGCAATCAACTCGTGCACAACGCGCTCCGCATCGACACCGGAAACCCGCTCGTCAACACCTTCACAACACCGTTCGACACTTTTACGCCTCGCTGGCCTCCAACGCCCCTGCAGTTCGGGGCATGCGTCTACCTCGCCCATCTGGCGTATGACCTTGTCACGATCCGCGCGCTACGATTGTCCTCATTGCTTCCAGGTTACACTTCAATGCTACTGGACGTGTACTCGCTTTCCGTCGTTTTCCGAGCGTGGCGGCGCGCGCGGAATAATGGTCAAGAAGTTAGAGAGCAGATACAGGCGGTGATGGTAGACGATGGAGTGCCCGCGCCAGCTGCTGCTCCCGCGCAACCACCACCTGCAGCAGCGCCAGAACCTGCCCCGGCCCCGGCACTTGAACCTGCACCGGCGCAAGTAAACGATGAACAGGAAAATAATAATATCTGGTGTCAACTGTTAGTTCCTCTGATTGCGAGAGGTATGGGTGAAGTGTTGAAGCGCTCGGCTGGGTATTGCCATTGGCGGCCTGCTCAGCAGGTTCTGGGAATCAGATCCCCGATGAGGAGCATTGCGATAACTCTTAACACGGACATGCTGTCGGATGTGGACTATTGGGAGCGCTTCACCGTGTGGTTGTGGTCTGAGGCTGTCGATCCTGTTTGGTGTGTTACATTCTCTCGCCGAAGGCTACTTGATTCTAATGTAAAAGTAGGATCCGGAATACACTTGGGTTGGGGCTGTTTTGTATTGTACGTGCGTTTGTTCATAGGTTTGTGCATACTACTGATTTGCTTTGCTTTAGACTAGAGACTGCGTACATGCGTATCATGTACGGCTGAAGAAGAATGAGATCAAGAGTAGGAGGATTAGGAGCAGAAATTTCGAGGGCTTGGATCCTCGAGTGCTGGATTTAATACACCCGGTCACCTAGTGATGTAAGGCTCTTGCTTTTTTAAACCTTCGATTGGCGCCACATGTCAGTGCTACGCGAAGGCAAATATCCAGTGCTAGGTAGCCACAGACGTGATAGGGAAGAAGAGGAATCGTTTGTCGGACGATCTAATTGTGGGCACAACCCGTCCTGCTGAGGAATCCAACAGCGGGCCAAGTACGTCTCATCCATTTTCGTACTCAGGATTGAGACTGCAAGCTGGCCTTTAAGTTCACTCACAACATACACAGGTCCCTCGAAACTCAAAATTCGGTGGTCCTTGTTTACAGATTAAGGCCGGATGTCAGGCAAAGCGTGATGTGACCTACACTCTAAGTAATGACCGAGAGCGCGCGCGCAGAGAGAGGTGGCAGGCATTGCGAGAGGAAGCGTGTTCGCTGCAGCGACATGTCTCAGTATTCGTCGACGAGATTGCTTGCCTCCATCCTCTCTGCAAGGCTCAAGCAGAGATGCAGGCCAAGATGCGAGCTGACTTCCAACACGCGAGTTGTATGCAGGACGTGCGGCCCACTTGTAGATGGCGCGACGCTGCTGTCTCCACTGATGATGAGCCCTCATCCCCTCATCGTGGCCCTCCCTCTCCTGCCCCGACACAGGTCTCTCCTTTCCAGCCGGTGTTATTGGTGACTTCTCATAGGGTGCCAGCCTCTCCTATTCGCTCGGAGACTGTCTTTATGTAACTCTGTTCATCTTGTCCAGCCTGTCATTCCTTTGCTGGCAGCAACTTGGTGGAATATTAATGTTATTGCAGGAACAGTTCTTCATCATAACTCATAACTCATAACTCAGAATCTCGCAACACCGAACTCTGAGACAACGCGACATACTTATATGTTAAACAGGTTGAGCACACACCTGGTGGCCTCGCGATTCGAACAATTGAATTGTGAGTACAGGCGTTCGCCAGAAGACGCTGGCGTAGTGGTTGTGTTTGGTTGTAAAGGTCTCGGTGATGGGAGCATCGAGCCGAGCAAACGGCACCTCGGCCGTTCTTGCACTTCTACTCATCCGATCATCATCGTCGACCCAACGCGCGCAAGCAACGACAGTAAATATGAAGTATCTACACTACGATTAAACAAATTTACAAATTACTAATCATTAATGCCAAATCTTCGTCCTCCACATCTCCAAATTCGGCATTATCTGCACCTATCGACTGTGCACTTGTCTCTGCAACTCTGGCAGTGGTAGCGAAGGACGCGACTTCTCCGGACCTGACCAGCTCCAAGCGCCTCTCTATAGCCGCTTTAACGACCTGGGCTTTCGCTGCTCGCCCACCCTTGATACTGGACTTACTTGGTGTCACGCTCTGGAGAGGATGGTGGTGAGCGGTTCTCCTTGCCACGCGTAATTCGGGCACCCTTCTGCCCACCAGATCTAGGGTGGCTCGAAGTAAAGTTGCGGGCCAGGACCGCCTTCTTTCCTCGAGCCCTCCCCATCCGTAACGGAAGGAATCGCGCTCTACGGCGGTTTGTGCTGGGGGAACGCGAACTGTCCTGATTTGGTAATACTCTGATCGCTCAGTGCTCCCATCTTGCGCGCTCTCCAGCATGCTTGAATCGTCACGTAAGGACTTCAACCTTTTTCGAGGTAGCACTAACTTCTCAGCGCTATCGAGCCCTGCGGGCAGATTTTTTCCAAACTGGAGCTGGGTTGACGACATTTAGAACGTGAGAATGTTGCTGACAGATGTGGCGGCTTCCAGGCTTCTGGGCATTTGGAACGAAATTTAGATCTACCTGCAAATTCAAACGTTATGGATTGTCATCCAGTATTGCCCCGTTCTCCCATAGCGTTCGCCAGTTTGCCGTTCGCCGATCACAGTTCTGCCCCAATCAGCCAGATTCGAAGGACCTTGACGTACTCGAAGGAGCGCCGCTTTCGTCTTCGCTGTTGCATGCAGTAGTTGAGGAACAGGTACGTGTTTATGGTTTTGATTCATACGGAGATTCTTACTCATGACATTAGTGCCTGTCAACTAATTTATCGCTAGTAGCCGTCGCAAGAAGTCGCAGAGAAACTCGACGTTGTCTATTATCGATGCCGATTCAACTCGTCAGCAGGTAAGAGCTCATCACGCAGCTTGGCGTTCCGGGGCAGATTCATGTGGTATATTATCTCACGACTGTGTTACGGACGTCCTGCGCTCATCCTTTTGAACCAGCCCTTTTCTTTCCCGGCTATGCTGATTAGTTTCATATGAAAATGGGTCCCCGGACTCGCTTTAAAAAGCGAGGGTGTTCTGTTCCAGAATGGTGGGCCCTAGTCATGGTGACTCTCTTGTATCTTGCTGCTCTCGCAGGATTTGCTCTCGGCGCGCCTCAAGTACGCCTGGGGAACACGACGTTGATTGGGCGCGATGTTACGCTTTTACACCAGGACTTTTTTGGGGGTGATTATTTTCCATGACTCTCCAGTCCGCGACTTATTCTGCGTGAATAGGTATCCCTTTTGCTGAGCCTCCGTTGGGCGAGCTTCGTTTGAAGCCTCCTGTGACAAAGTTCTTCCTGAACGAGGACGTCTTTGACGCCTCAAGCTTTGGTCCGGGCTGTTTGCAACCGGTGCGTCTTCTTGCCAGGGCTTTCTCGCACGAAGAACCCAGTCAATGTCATGTCACAGGAGGCGTCCTTCCCCATCTCGGAAGACTGTCTCACGATCAATGTACTCCGTCCCTCAGGAATTTCTGCCAACGCGTCGCTGCCAGTGTTATTCTGGTGACAACAAGATCATGCATGTCATGGGAGGTTCGTTTTACTCATCAATGCGGTAGGGCATATGGTGGGGGCTTCCTTGCGGGCGCATCCTCGATGTTCAACGGCAGCGCTATTGTCGCCCAGAGCGTACTCAGGGTACGTGAATGCGCCTTTCAGTTGTTTCGTACGTCTAATACTACGAATGTTTAGAAAACGCCCATCATTTACGTCAACTTCAACTACAGGCTTGGCCCCTGGGATTCCCTCAAGGAAACGAAGCGGACTTTCGTGGAGAGCTCAATCTCGCCCTCAAAGATTACCTAGCAGCTCTTGCATGGGTGCAGATGAACATTCATGCGTTCGGAGGTGATAAAAGCAAGGTGGGTCGTCTTCGTCATCGTCGTGTTGCGCTGAAGAGTCAAATGATAGGTAACCATATTCGGAGAAAGCGCGGGGTCAATTATGACAGCTGTGCTCTTACTCCATCCTTCAATTGCACGGCTGGCCCGAGGCGCTGTAAGTCCGTAGGTTATCTTGGCTGGTTAGTGACTTATTCTTTTAGATACTCGAATCCGGTTCGGCCGCGTCGAGCTTGACGTTCCGTGCTCGTGCTCGTCAAGACAGCTGGGAAGACTTTGTAACTGGCATACCTAGCTGCGAGAAACTAGTGACCACGACTGTCACCTTTGATTGTATACGGCGTGCCAATACATCGGAGGTATTCGAGGGTTTGCTCAATTCCCTTGCAGTAGCCGATGAGGAGATCCCCTTTGGACCTACGCTGGATGGGCCTTTGGGTCTCTTTCCGGACTTTTCGTCTCGATTGTTCAGTCAGGGGAAGTTTGCTCGTCTCCCTTTCATTGCTGGAACAAACTTGGATGAAGGTGAGGTGGACTGTTACTTCGTTTCTAATATTCTTAATAATCTCACGTAGGCACTTCATTCGTGCCACCAACGTTAAATCTCACGGAGGAAGAAGAAAAGGCTTTCGTCGTAGCAAATTTCTCTCCGCCTGGACTTCCCGATAAGGTGGTGGACAGGCTTTTCGAGCTGTATCCCGACGATCCTGCCCTTGGTTCCCCTTACAATACGGGGAACGAGACTTTCGGTTTAGCAAAGAGCTTTAAACGGATGGCGTCTCTCAGTCAGTCGATCTTTACTCCTAGCGCTACATTTACAAATGCTTTCAGCTGGCGATCTCAGCTTCCAATCTCAAAGAAGACTATTGTCGCAGACGGCTGCCAAAGCCGGAGTCAAGACGTACGGTTATCTCTTTGAACAGCATTTGTTGTCAAGAGAGCCGGTCTTTGGAGGCAAGCTTCGCGTCTTTGAGTGCAGGCTCTCTGTTGAAAACGCACAGTCGCTCATGGAAATGATGTTTTCTTTGTGTACGGACTCGTCGCGCTACTAAGCGAGACGGCCTCGTCCATTGCGCTGAGTCGTGTGATGATTGACTACTGGGTTTCCTTCGCCACAAGTCTTGACCCTAATGACGGCCTGGGTGTTCCTCGTACGTGTTTCCCATTGACTTTGAACATGCACTTATATCTCATCGTACCGCCAGGTCCAGTCTGGCCCCAGTACACGCCTGACAACCAGGCAAATATTCCCGCCTACACGTCTGTCCTTTATGCTGACTTGAGTATTAATCTATAGGTTGTGATGCAGTTGAATGGGGACAACCTGACTGCCATACCGGACGATTATCGAAAAGAGCAGATTGACTTTATAAACGATAACACAGTCCTATTCCACCACTGAGGAACGAAATGTACTTGATGATGCATGATGTCGGGTTCGACGTAATGATGGTCGTGATTTCACACATTCAAGCCGAGAGCTCGGCCTATGCTTGCCCTTTGGCGGAGGGTTGACAAACTACTCCCAAAGTCCTGTCAAGGGTACAGTCCCGCATTCAGGCCGTAACTTACGGCCCCCAAGTCCACCCATAATTTCTTGCACGAGATCCCGTGTAACGTCGGGGTCGACAAACTCCCAGTTCCGTCAAGGCGGCGAGCTCCTCAAATTCAGGACACAAGTTTAAGCTCATACACGAGTACATGTACTCCGGGGGGGTGGGGGGGTGGCGAGCTCCAATAATTCTAACGGCGAGGTCCAAGGTCGTAAACGAGAGTCAGTCCATGACCTTAGGAAGAAAAGAAATTGCGAGCTCAGAGTCCAATCGAACAAGAGCGTTGTGGATGAAAATAAGGCAAGTCATAAATAACATGAAACCAGTTGAAGATACTGAATGAAAAGAAAGCGTCCGAAAAGAACAAGTATGTTGACGGAGGGTATCGACGCGCTAACTGCCGTGATGAAACCATTCTGCAGAATCCAGCCATAAGAGCGAGACATGGGAATGAGGACAGGTAGGCGATACAGTTCCAGACCGCACTCCGTATGATGAGCTAGTCGTGTGCCGATGCGCGGGTTGGTTACTAGAAGGCATGTGTCGAAATTGCCCGTTAATTGATAAGCGCTTCGAATGTATGCGTCGATGTCGTCGGTTTCCTGGTATAATTACAGGCAGGACGTGTAGAACGGGTAGTCGCGTAAATCCGATTTGGTAACGGTCGTCCATTCCACGTGCGGTACTTAATGTCTGCGCAGTGCGTTGGCATTGGCAAATCGCCAGGCTGAAACTGCACTTTCCTTCCTGCCACTTCCTCCGTCGGACTTGCGTCGGACCGTACAACCTCATCTAACGCTTAGCACTCGTTCGGAGTCGGAGTCGGAGTCGTTCCTCGTGTTGTCCTGGTGTTGTGTTAGCTAGCAATCAACTAATCACGCACACATGGAGTTGACCAGACGCTACCACTGTTACCAGACGGGTTCAGTAAGCTTACTACCTCATATTTGATTCGGACCTTCTTTCCCCGCTACGCTGAGTCTAAAAATGAACTTTGTAAAGTTGTAATTGATGATGATGATGAACCTGAGTCGCTCAGGACTTTAAAACGCGAGCGTGTTCGGCTGCAGAATACGCCCCAACCATGGCGACTCTTCTGTATCTTGCTGCTCTCGCGGGAGTTGCTCTCTGCGCGCCTCAAGTGCAGGTTGGAAACACGACCTTGATTGGGCGCGACGTTACACTCCTACAACAGGACTTTTTCGGGGGTGAGCATCTTCCATGACTCTATTGTTCATTATTCTAATACTTGGCTATAACCAGGTATTCCCTATGCTGAGCCTCCGTTGGGCGAGCTTCGTTTGCAAGCTCCTGTAACGAAGTTCTTCCTGGACGACGACGTCTTTAACGCCTCAAGCTTTGGTCCGGGTTGTCTACAACCGGTACGTGTTCTTGCCAAGGCTTTCTCACACGAAGAACCCAATTATGTCACAGCAAGCGTCCTTCCCCATCTCGGAGGACTGCCTCACGATCAATATCTTCCGTCCCTCAGGAATTTCTGAGAACGCGTCGCTGCCCGTATTATTCTGGTAACATCGTGTCCCATATGTCTGAGTCGCCTTATTCATTGACATCCTAGGGCGTATGGCGGAGGCTTCTTGGTAGGCGCGTCCTCGACAGCCAACGGCAGCGCTATTGTCGCGCACAGTGTACAGAGGGTAGATGAATGCACCCTTTGTTGTTTCATATCTAACACTGGTTTGCAGGGCACACCTGTCATTTATGTGAACTTCAACTACAGACTTGGCCCTCTCGGATATCCTCAAGGAAACGAAGCTGACTCCCGTGGAGAGCTTAATCTTGCTCTCAAGGATTACCTAGCAGCTCTGGAATGGGTGCAGATGAACATTCACGCGTTCGGAGGTGATAACAGCAAGGTGGGTAATTTTACTCATCGTCGGTTTGCGCTGAAGGGACACTTTTAGGTGACCATATTTGGAGAAAGCGCAGGGGCAATCATGACAGCTGTTCTTCTGCTGAATCCTTCAATTTCACAGTTAGCTCGAGCCGCCGTAAGTAACCTGCAGGTTGTCTTGTCTGATTAGTGACATATTCTTCTAGATACTCGAATCTGGCTCGGCTGCATCCAGCGTGACGTTCGATGCTGCTCCTCGTCAAGACAGCTGGGAAGGCTTTGTAGATGGCATACCCAGTTGCAAGGAACTAGCCACCACGAACGTCACCTTCGATTGCATACGGCTTGCCAATACATCGGAAGTATTCGAGGGTCTGCTGCATTCGATTGCAGTAGCTGATGAGCTGATTTCCTTTACACCTACTCTCGATGGGCCTGACGGTCTCTTTCCGGATTATCCTTCTCGACTGTTCAGTCAGGGGAAGTTTGCTCGTATCCCTTTCATTGCTGGAACAAACTTGGATGAGGGTGAGGCAGACTGCTACTCTGTTTCCCGTCATCGTTCTCAAAACTCTAACATAGGCACTACATTTGTACGGAAGACGATAAATCTCACTGAGGCCGAGGAAAAGGCTTACTTCGCAGCAAATTTCTCGCCGCCAGGACTTCCAGATGATGTGGTGGACAGGCTTTTCGAGCTGTATCCCGACGATCCTGCCCTTGGTTCCCCTACAATACGGGGAATGAGACTTTCGGCTTATCAAAGACCTTCAAACGGATGGCGGCTCTCTGTCAGTTTGATCTTCACTCCCATTTGACTCTACATTTACAAATGCTTTCAGCTGGCGATATCAGCTTCCAATCTCAAAGAAGACTATTGTCGCAGACGGCTGCCAATGCCGGAGTCAAGACGTACGGTTATCTCTTTGAACAACATTTGTTGTCTATAGCGCCATACCTTGGAGGTAAGCTTCAAGTCGTCCAGTCAGGACCTTCGGCTGAAATCCCCAAGTCGCTCATGCTAATGACGTCTATTTTGTATACGGAGCCGTCCCTTCGATGAACGAAACAGCCTCGTCCAATGCGCTGAGTCTGGCGATGATTGACTATTGGGTTTCTTTTGCCACGAGTCTTGACCCCAACGATGGCCTGGGCGTTGCTCGTATGTGTTGTCATTTATTGAAACCGCATCTTGTCATCTTACCGCACCAAAAGGTCCGCTATGGCCCCAGTACACGTCTGATAACCAGGTACAGCATCTTGCCTCCACTTCTGTTCTTTACGCTGACTGAACTTACCAGGTCCTGATGCAGTTAAATGGCGACAATCTGACTTCTATACCAGACGATTATCGACAAGAGCAGATCAGCTTCATCAACGATAACGCTGTGTTATTCCACCACTGAGGAGTGGGTAAAGTCGTAGTTATTTCAATCGGAGCGTCTAGTACACGTCACACTTGCTATGCGGATTTCGATCCATTCACCGGACAGTAAAACTCCGTAGTATATATGTTTCTCATTCACGGCCACTAGTCGGAATACTAATATTAATGGACTGTTCTCTCGCCCGTCAGACAACGAATAGTGACCTCTGGCGAACACTGCCATACCCTTTTCGTGACGTCTTCGTGATCTACGAAAGCGTTCATGAAGACATGTGCTACTCGGATCGTGTCCTTGGTACAATCTCGAGGGAGAGTACCTTACAATCAACCGGAGCAGGAGCTACTTGTCGACATGTACCGTGCGCTGACCTATGAAGTGGTTTGTATAAATGAGGAAGTCGTGTGGCGTGCGCCCGCCTTGTGGAAGCCGACGGCAGTTACGTAATGCAGTTCTTGTTTCTCCAAGAAGGAGGTCGCTTCTAAAAGCTGACGCCTGACCGGGACCAGCCGAGGTTCTACCATAGAGGCAACATACTACAGGTCCGTTATTAGTTTATGGATCACGAACGCTGAGAATTCGAAGTCCGGAAACTCATGTAAAAATACTGACAGATTCTTGTGGCACATGGCGGCCTCGGTCATTGACTTACATGAAAATGTATAGCCTCTAAATCATTGGCGAGAGGAGCCGAACAGAAGCTCAACCTTGTGGTCGCGACAGCGACCGAGTCGGGTCCATTTGAAGTGTCAGCAAGTACGAAAGGATCAGGGCGTCATGGTCCATGGGTACGCACAACATGTCCAGCACGCTTGGTTGCTCGCCTTGTCAATCAACTGCGTTGCTGACTATGATCATCTCCCGAATACTTGATTCCGACGGCCTTTCTTTCTCTCCGTCACTAACTGTTGCTGATCTTCTCCCTTGTATTTGAAACGAAAACCTATGATGAGCTGACTGTGCCATCACTGTGGGCCCACAACGCTCGGGTACGATTTGGGCCATGCTCTTCAGCGAATCTGATAGTTCCCTGTTCAAATGAGCCGGAGCCGCTCTTGTGTCGCCTTGATTTCTTAAAAGCAAGCGTGACCTGTTCCACAAGGTAGAAGTCCCAACCATGGTGACTCTCCTCTATCTTGTTTCTTTGGCGGGACTGGCTCTCTGCGCGCCTGAAGTACAGCTTGGGAACACGACGTTGATTGGGCGCGATGTTACAATTCTACACCAGGACTTCTTCGGAGGTGAGCGTCTTTCATGCTAGAGCACATCTATTTAACACTTGACTGTAAATAGGCATACCGTTTGCTGAGCCACCGCTGGGCCAGCTCCGTCTGAAGGCTCCTGTCAGCAAGTTCACTTTGAACGACGACGACGTGTTTGACGCCTCAAACTTCGGATCAGATTGTCTCCAACTGGTGAGTATTCCGACCAAAGTTTGCCCCTACAAAACGAATCCCATTGTATTATACTAGAGCAATTCAAGTCCCGTAGGCTCGGAAGACTGCCTCACAATCAATATATTGCGTCCCTCTGGAACTCGTGCGAACTCGTCGCTGCCAGTGTTATTCTGGTCCGAACGTGTCCCTCATCAAAGGCGCTTTATTCATTGATAACTAGGACATACGGTGGCGGCTTCTTTGCAGGCAAATCTTCGACGTTCAATGGCAGCGCCATCGTAACCCAGAGTATACTGAGGGTAGGTGATTGTGCCTTTAATTGTTCCCTATATGTAACGTGTGTTCTTAGGGAACTCCCATCATCTATGTGAACTTCAACTACAGACTCGGCCCTCTCGGATTTCCTGAAGGAAACGAAGCTAACCTTCTTGGAGAACTCAATCTCGGTATCAAGGATCAGATAACCGCTCTGGAATGGGTACAAGCAAACATACAAGTCTTCGGAGGCGATAAGAGCAAGGTGGGCAGTCTTATTCCTCTGCGTTTCACGCTCAAGAGCCATTTTAGGTGACCATTTTTGGAGAAAGCGCAGGGTCCATTATGACAGCGGTGCTTTTCCTGAATCCTTCGATATCGCAATTGGCCCGAGGCGCTGTAAGCAACACGCAATTCATCTTCTCCAATCGATAACATATCGTCCAGATATTCGATGTATACTTCTCTGATGCCGCGACGCGGCTGGATTGCTCCAATCCCTCGAGTTGGGAAGTCCGTGTCTGCTCCATTTCAACGACGATGGGCGGTGTACGAGCCCTCGCAATGTCTGGAGACTTGGTGAAATTGGGTAGGAGGATGACTGCGTGCAGCAGACGAATATGGCGAACCACTTTCTTGTAATGGCGCCTGTGTAGCATATAGGTGTGAGGAGAAATTGTGAATGGCCACGGCCCTGTCTCGCGATCTTGGCCCCAGTTACCGCCACATTTGTGAAAACCCATTTTTTGCATTAATTCAAGTTGCTAGTAAGTACAGCGAGTTGGATATCAGATCCTATACAGTTGACTGACACAGCGGAAAATATCAATAGAGAATCAAGAACCTCGAACAAAACTGAGTAAGCAAATTTTCCCCCTTCTCATGATCACAACGCCTCCAATAGCTGCCCCACCGTCGGCCGATTCCCTGGGTTCCATATTCCAGCACGCCTGGAAAACCATCCACAGATTGTCATCGAGCCCTCTCGCGACGACTTGTGGCTCTGTGGGCCTGTGCGGATGTTTCCCCGCCGAGGACGTGATGACGACCTCGGTTGTATGCTTAATTTCGCGATAGGGTTGCTCGTGAGTGAGGATCTGGGAGGATCTGAGAACCGAGAGACAACTAGAGAAGAAGAGAAATATGGCACACTCAGCATCGTCATAGCATACGCGTATATATCGGACGCGCATGAGAGCAAGCCTTGGCCCACGCACACTTCAGGCGCGAACCATCTGTAGGAGTCCGCTACGCCCCGACTCTGGGTGAAGGGCACACCGGTGATGTCTTCTACAATCTACTCGATGCTTGTTCAGCCTCTATCCAACATCTAGCAGAATGAACCAACCTGAGATAATCCGAAATCAGCAAGTAATGGCTGGCCAAAGCGGTTGATGGCGACGTTGACCTTTCAAGTCAGTCAGTGAG
>JADNRX010000121.1:0-140806 GCA_015501595.1 Hymenopellis radicata | reverse complement strand
GTCCGTCCTCAGTTGCTTGCCAGCAAAGATCAATCGCTGCTGTCAGGAGGGATGCCTTCCTTGTCTTGGATCTTGGCCTGAACATAAGAGTGAGCATACGTGATTTTATTTGATACCCGATGAGGATTACCTTGACGTTGTCGATGGTGTCCGACGACTCGACCTCGAGGGTGATAGTCTTGCCCGTAAGGGTCTTGACGAAGATCTGCATACCGCCACGGAGGCGAAGGACAAGGTGGAGCGTAGACTCCTTCTGGATGTTGTAGTCCGAGAGAGTGCGACCATCTTCGAGCTGCTTGCCGGCGAAGATAAGACGCTGCTGGTCGGGCGGGATGCCCTCTTTGTCCTGGATCTTGGCCTTGAGAAAGATTGTAAGCGACTCTGCTACAGCTGTGGCGTCGAGAAAGGGGCATTACCTTGACGTTGTCGATGGTGTCAGAGGACTCAACCTCGAGGGTGATGGTCTTTCGGTGAGAGTCTTCACAAAGATCTGCATGCTAGAACACTGTCAGCACCGTGGTAGACGGCGAGCGAGCTCGAGACAAACGTTGTAGCTGTTAAACGTCGAGATGGTGGGGGTGAAAGAGAGAGTTGGTGACTCGCTAAGAGTGGCGGATCGGCTTATCAACCGCAGTCACATGTGACGTAATAACGATCGTTCGCATCACGCCGGTACGACAACGCGACTTCACCACCATTGCACTGTTGCAGTGCGGTCTAGGTGCAGTATACCCCAAAGTCTACCGCTTCTGCACATCGGTGAGAGAGCGGCAGCAGCAAGTATTTCATTATCAATACGCGTAAACTATTGTGAATGCTCGTGAGATGATGGAAAATACGCCTCACGCTCAATCCGCAGCCAAAGCATCCCCAAACACCCTACCCGTATTGACATTCGGTTTCCTGGAATAACATGGTATAGGCGTAGCTATTAAAGTGAGCCCTGCAATTGCAAAGCGAAGGAATGCATAATAATAATATACAATAGAAGCGTCCGCATATATAATGGATGACAATCCATAACGTTTGAAAGTGCATGTAGATCTAAATTTCGTTCCAAACGCCCAGAAGCCGGGAAGCCGCCACTTTTGTCAGCAACATTCTCACGTTCTAAACGTCGTCAACCCAGTTCCAATTCATCAATCTAGGGAGGCCTCTGACCCCCTCCCCAGCCTCTCTACTTTTCAGACTATCCGACCTTCCTTACTCGGCCACATTTGCCATACTTGGCCCAGGCACACCTTTTTACTGTCTAGACCATGGAACTCAGATTTTCGTTATGGTTTGGATGCAGGTTCTTCTTTCATTCTACTTGTTCTCCATAAAAATCTACAACATGATCTGGGGCTTCAAATAGTTATGGATTGTCATCCAATGTGCACGTCTACGAACACGTCAGTACACGATGACAATAAAACACGTAGAGGCTACATACCTAAATCAACCCAGATAATGCCAAATGAGATAAAAACAAAAGAACGTAAATATCGCGCCGGCGATGAAGATGTACATATCCTGTGTACTGCGGCGCTCAATCCATCCAATCACATTCCTGCTAAGCCCAAGGGTGTTGGCAGCGTCCAACAGTCGGCGCTGTGTCCCCTTGAGCATCGTCCGCTGATCCACAAGGTCATTTAGCACGAGAGTTCCCTGAGCCAAGAACTCGTCCAAGCGCGCTTCAGTATTATGTATAAACGAATGCTCATTGAGCGCGTGCTGTTCTCGTGAGGTGAAGTTGGGATTGCGGAAGGGCGATTCAGAGACTAGCTCGGATTCAGTGTGGAAGGTGCAGGAGTGGTAGTAAACCGTCGTCGAGTGTCTGAAGGCGAGCCGTTGGGAATTAGCTCTGCGCGCGCCTCTTCCTCCTTCTGTGCTGTAGCATCAGCCTTTAACTTGTCAAACTGGATCCGCATCTCGGAATAGTCTGCCCGAAATTTCTGTACCCGGCTGTATAGGGCATTGTGAGGCGTCATTTAGAATTTAATAGACAGCTTCTTACAGTTGTCCCTTTTCCTGCTTCGCTTTGATCATTTCCCGCTTGGCCATGGAATCATAGTCGTCTATTGTTCTGTGCATTGCGGCCAGAGACGCCGATATCTGCCCTAACCGAAATGCTCGAGGCTGTCCAGAGACGCAAGGACTGCATACGCACCCAATAGTGAAGGAGAATTATCGCCATTCCGAAGGCGTTCAAGGTCGGATTGTATTGAATTCGTTTGACGAACACCAGACGTGTACAGCGAGTTCATGGTCGAGGTGTAAACGTTGTCCTTCCATTTTGGGAAAGATCGTGCCTACTGTGCGAGCATCATGTCGTGGTCAGAGAGGGCTCAAAGAGAACCTTTACGCAACAGAGGGCTAATCAAAACATGGGTGACTACAAGCAGGCAGGGCCCTCCTACCGTGTCCCAAACCCATCATGTGCCCTCAAGAGTCCGTCAACTACAACCCACTGAACATCATTTCTAGGCGTTATATATACTCCCATGTGTCTGCAATGCTTTCGCTTCGACACCGAGCACCGCCGCGGTGTCGGATGAGCCATCCTCTCCGTGGAGATAAGACGCGCCGCTGCACACCAGACCCCATGCAACACGTTCTCCGAATCTCCGTTCTCAGGCTGATGCATCTATAATATAGTCGGATGTACATTACAAACAACAGAATGTGCGAGATGGGTTTGTGTGAATGCCAGTCAATGTACAAATGAAAGGTGGCGTCGACGCATGATATGTATAATATATATAGTAATGAATGCCAATGCTGCTAATCGATGAAATAAAAATATGGTGTGTCGAGAGAATGCTATGTGCGTAAGGTTCGTGTTTTAGCCGAGCAGATGAGTGTTCCATCATCATCATCGGTTGTAGACCAGCTTTTTGGCCGCGGGGTTAGTCCTTTGGCGAGCTCTCGCGTCGTCCTGAACACCTGGTATCTCACCATGTCTGGAAAGGTGGTGCCAATACAGGATATCTCCGGGTTTCAAGCGTTGCGGCGGAGGCGTTAGGGTGTGGTCAGCCGGCAGACCATACGGGTATGGGGGAGATTCCAGTGGCGGTGGGATAGAATCATCGGAATCCTCAGACCCCGTTGAGGATGGTCTGCTGAATGAATGGGAAAACGAGGGATGGCGAGTAGAATGGGAAAGAGGTTGAGGGGCATATGAGAAAGAAGAGGACTCGTGACTGGAAGGGTATTCTGAGAATAAGAAGGATTCATTAGCTGGTGACGTGGATGCATCGAGTGGCGAGGTGGGAAGGTAAGAATCTGGGTGAAAGGCCGAGGGAGATTCGTAACGAGAATGGCCACGGCGAGAATGAGAATCATACCCATCTAACGATTGAGAACTCTCGTCGAATGGAATTACGCCAGGTTCGTCGAGAACGTAGTGACGCTTCGGTCCCGACAATTTCACTAGAATGAATACAAAGCGGTGACCATTCGTGGCTCGGTTCGCTGTTGAGATGGAGGATGTACAGCGGGCGCACTGTCTCGGATGTTAATGACAGGAGCGAACAAAGGCGAGGTCTCACATACCGGAATGACAATCATGTAACCAACTGTGGCGCCGCAGGCGTGACAGCAAAGGGTCTGCGTCAAACACTCGCACGTTCTCTGAGTAGACGCAGATGACGATGGGCGACAAGCAGGGGGTCGGAGTGCGTCAGGATTGGTGGTGTACGCGGAGCAGTTGATGGGCAACGCGTCCGACGAGTAGAGCGCGACGTTCGGGCGTAATAGTAGAACGGCCTAGTAAAGATACGGGTCAGCGCAGAAAGACGGACACGGGCTGAACCGACCAACCTTCATGCCTCTGTTGGTGATAAAGGTACCGCAGGATCTACAATCGAGGATCCATACTTTGTGGGCTGCAGGGGGTTGGACGACAGGGTATGGATTTCCAGTAAATGTGTGATGGATGTTCTGCCAGGAGTGCATGGCAGGTGAATCGTGCAACGAGCGGGTCAAGAGAATATCGTGTGACGGGCGATGGTGGTAGGGGCGCAGGACATGGGCGGCGGAGATGGTCGAGGCGGACAGGGTGGCTGGCATTGGGCGGGTCCGCGGGTATACTAGGGCACAGCCAGCAGAAAGAGAGAGACGCGTAGAAGAGCAGGTCCAAGAGCAGTACAAATACAACACTGATCGAATATGTACCGAGGAGGTGATCGACACCGGCACAGGAGGTGATCGGTCCCGGCACTTCTACGGCATCTGCCGCTTCGCTCTTGCCATGTCAAACCGACAGCTGCTCACCCAGTCCCATGCAGCCATTGCTGCAAAAAAGCGCGCAAAAAGAGATCAGATAAAGGAGATTACCTTTGACGATGAAGCCAGGCTGTGCGCACCCCATCGACCGCAGTTTTTCACGATTTTTAGACGATTTTCAGAGAATTTTTGACTGGCTTTCACAAGCGCAAGGTCGCCAAGGCAGATGCTGCCCGGAAACGAGCGACAGAGCGCGAGAAACAGATGCGGTTGGAAGCACGACGCGAGGTACGTCAGTTCATATGGTATCCGTCCTAGTCCGAGCTCATGTACTCGGTAGCAACGTCGTCTGCTTAGGGAGCGTGCCGCAGAAAATGCTGCCCAGGTGGAGAGTGCCTACGGCGGCATAGTAGGCGAGTATTTTCATCCGTGGAACCATAGAATTCCAGCTTACTTACACTTACACTCAGATCCCATGCCGTCCATTGACAGCGACGATGATGAATGGAATGGTATATCCGCATCCTCCAAGGGGAAACATAAACAGCAAGAATACGAAGACGAGGAGGTTCTGGCCACCGTGGCCGTTGTAGAGGATTTTGACCCTGATACTCTCATACACGGCACTGCCCCACTGCCCTCGGACAACGCGAACCCTGCTCCCGTAAAATCAGTTCCGAGGATATCAAAATCCGCACCGACATCCAAGCCTAAATCAAAGCCAAAAAAAGTGCGATACCAGACCAAAGATGCCCGTAAAGCCGATCGGTCAAAACAGCATGCCCGAAAGCTCGAGAAAGCAGAACTCGCTGGTGGCAAGGCTTCGCGCCGGAAGGGTTCCGCGAAGCGGGGCAAACCGAGGAAGTGAGGTAGGCACTTTGTATTCCATTCGTTTCTGTAATATTGTAGCTATACACTTCTTTCTACTTGGACATTGCGAATCCGTGATCCATCATTCCTAAACGTACCTCCCCGAGGATTTCGGATTGTCAGGCGTAGCACATCCTTACAGCAGGCCTACTCTGTGCCTCGTGGCTCAAGTGTAGAAGGCAAGTCGACCAAGATTTAGTATCGTTCAAACGCACGTTCATTCATGTGCCGTGCGTGTTACATGGCGTACGTGAGAGGTGCCCCGCGTCCTCCTTGTCAGGCTCGGTTCCACCTCCTACATAGCACTTCAATTGTTGAACCAAGCCTCGACTTACTCAGGCGTCTCGGTGTTGTTAACGTTATGCCGTTTAGTCCTCTGACACCGCGCCCGTCATATTTATATACCCCGCGCGTCCTTCTTGGAGGCCGCAGGCTCAGGTGAGTGGTGTTCTTCTACATCAAGTTTTCAAGCTGTGCACCATATCACTGGGAAATTTTTACGAGATCCTTAGGCTTATCGAATGAGATTCTACTGCTTATTGAGATGGGCGTGACGTCTTTCATCCCGCTCGTCGGAATGAGATCAACGAGACGTGGTCTCATGAACTGCAGCGCTCTCATCGGGGCCTAGTCCCAACTCGTACTGATTCAATACTCTCAAGCTAGTAAATTCCTCAACACGTATCAATGGCAAGCAACTACCCGTTAAAGTTACATTCGCCAATCAATCGCTTGCAATTCGACATTGCGGACGGCTCGGAGGACCACTCATCGCTTCCCTCCGAACGCACCCTGACGTGCGGCGCCACCTTCCATGTTTCCCCTTACTATGACCGTGAGGAAGCAGCCAGTCTGAGGCGGTACGCGCGTCGAATCCACATATTGCGATTACCACGTCCACATCGTCGAAGAGGGAATCCGCAAGTTCGTGGGTATGATTGGCTTCAGAAACCTCGACGAGGATAATGGATCGGTGGAGATGGGGATCTTGCTGTCTCCCGAATTCCATGGGAAAGGCTTTGGGACGGAGACGTTGTATGTGCTCCTGTGCTACCTCTTTGAGGAGCGCAGGTTGCATCGCGTCAGCTTTCAGACGTCGGTGGATAACGCGCAAATGAGAGGATGGTTCGATGACGTAGCCGGAGTTACGTTGGAGGGCATCAGTAGGGAACTCTGGAGAAGCGTGGAAGACCGTAACTCTTATGTGGATGTCGCGATTTATTGCATCTTGGAGCAGGAATGGAGAGATGCGGTAAAGAAACGTCTTAACCAGAGGCTTTGCAAAAAGTAGGTGTTATCGGGGCGTATATAACTTGAACCTCAGTGGATGGAGATACGTTGCGATATACAATTCAAATTGTGGCGCAGGCAAAGATCGAATGACAGACTTCATGATTGGAGATACATTGATTGAATTACATTCTTCTTCGTACACGCTAATAAGATGCAGGAAACAACCTCGCTTCATGTTCTTGATCCCCAACCACATCAACCCGTAGGCCTACACCCGCGGGGACACATCCCTCGCCAAACGCGCTCTCCAACGCGACCTTCGCATTGAACCCGGAACAATGCATCGGAAGGATATACGTCGGCGCTGGCTTCAACTGTTGCGAAAGGAACTCCACCGTAGGCGGGATGCGTGGCACCAGATCTGGCGTCGCGAGATGTAAACCCCCGATAATCTACTCAGAAGCGAGTCAAAACACGGCCTCTCATCGCTTCGCGGGCACCCTTACCATGTACACAGGCCGGGAGAAAGTGTCCACGGCGTGCTTTACGACATTGACAATACCCGCGTGCGAGCATCTGATGTGTCAGCGTGAACAAGACGCGGTTAATAGTTGGATGAGCCGCGGACGCACGCGCTGAATATGACCAGGCCTTTCCCTAGCACGTCGATGGCGGCGTAGCGTTCGTCCATGATGTGCTTAACATAATCTGTCATTGAAGGTACTATTGTCGCGGAATGTATGCGCACCGGCTCGGACACCACTTGTCATCCACCCACCTCATTCCACCAAGAATGCCTTGTTCGTATGGAGTCACCCGAGGGATTGCACCACTGACATAGACAGTTCCTCCCGCTACGACGTGTTCATCGGCGTGCTTCTCGACGACGCCACCCAGCGCCTCCATCTCTGCAAACTCCGGATCGGCGGGCAGAGAGCAGATAACCTTGTCATAATTAGGACCTGGCGCAATACCCCGCGCATACGGTCTGGATGGATGGACATCCATAACGCATCTTGAGACATCAGTGGAGGGCGCCTGTTCGCTGCGAAGCTTCAAGAACGAAAGCAGCCCCCGGTGTGGTCTCGATGCCAGTGCGAAGTGATCACGCGACCGACCTTCTCCGTTGGGACTTGCATGGCCTTGAGATTGCGCGCAGCGACAGAGAGTCAGGACCAGTATCGAATAGAGTCAGTTGCTTCTCGGACGCGTCGTCTACTTGAGTTTCCTGACAGAGAAGGAAGCGCGCTCAGCAGTGTCGAGCAAGCTTTACTGAGATGAGCCATACAATGAGGGCTGCAAATCCATGAGCACCTAAGAGAGGTAATTTAGTTGAAGAAGGAGCTTTAGAATAGAAAAGGACCTGTAACTAACCACAACAGAAGTTGTCAAACTCCAAGACTGGCACTCCTGTCACCTTGTCGACGCATGGTTTGTGATCTCGTAGATGTTGCGGCAGTTCATGCGTAAACCCAGGAGGCAACTTTGTGAACCTTTCCAAGTATCAAATCCCTATCATACAGCCGTCTATGATAAAGCATTGAGTGAACCCACCATTCAATGCAATTATCTACGAGGAAGGTAATCGTCAACTTCTTGACTTGCCTTGGCTTAGTGCTAGTCATGGTGGCCGTCAGAGTTTCAGAAGTTACGATACGGTCATTGTTCGGACTGAAGACGTTGCCGCTGATCCAATACTGGTTGCACGCAGCTTACTTCGTTTTATGCGACGTGCGCGGTACGATATAGGGTACATGTATATACAAAAGCCGCCAATTATATGCATCACTTGTAAGGTTCGATTAACATAACTTTACAGACATCTATGTACCTAAAGGTGTCGGGTGAATGCTGCTTGCGCTCGACGAAAGACCAAAGAAACTCAAATGAACCAGCTGTCAGTATGATAATGCAGTACAGTAAAACAAAGAATATGAAGCACAAGTGTCCTCTAGGAGCGTTGTCTGTGAGGGAATTGAGATATAAACACAATAGTTAACATAGAACGACTTACGCCATGCACCATAGCCCATAGCGGCTCCTGACTCTGCAAGTTTGCGTTGCCTGAACGCCTGATGGAGAAGATGATGAGAAGATGATTCGAGGCGGGGATCCCGGACGCACCTTGCGATATTTAGTCCGCTCATACGTGACCAATCCAACAACGATAAGTGCGATGACTGAGATACCCGCGAACACACCCAGACCGATTGGTAGTACAGACAGTTGCTTTCCAGGAAGAGTGAAGGCCGCCGATGTTGATTGCGAGGATTCCGCTGCCGCCGCTGATGCGGAGGCTAAAGCGCTGGCTGAAGCAGCCTCGGCTGTGCCGGTAGTAGCGGCCTAGACCTGAGGGTCAGCCCATGTCAAAACAGGAAAATCGGGAGAAAACGTACGCCCGAGGCTCCAGCGACCACGCTTGAGAATCCCTGCAGGAAAATGAGACAATGAATTGAATCGCGGATGATGGCACCCACATTTACAGAGATCGCGCCGCCACTCGCAGCAGCTGTCACGGAAGATGCTGCTGCTGACGTGGTGGCAGATGCACTGCCGACAACGGTGGTGGAAAATCCCTGAATGAATAGGATGAGTGGTAAGCCAGAGTAGATGAGGTGGAAACGGACATTGACTGAAATTGCGCCGCCACCTCCAGCTGCGGAAGAGGCTGCTGCAGACGAAGTAGCAGAGGCAGCAACAGTGGCAGTGGAGAATCCCTGGATTGAGATGTGTAAGAAAAGAGTGATTGTGGTGTTTAGCCGGACGCACATTGACGGAGACATCACCACTGCTGGCACTAGCAGCCGCCGAGGTTGTTGCTTGCGTGTCAGTCATTGTGGTACTGGCAGCAGCAGCAGATGTAGAGTCGACCGACACCGATGTTGTTGAGACGCTTGCATCCGAGGAAGCGGATGATGAAGCCGACGAGTCGCTACCTCCGCTAGAGCCATTGTTTGTCGAGCCGATAGTAAATGTGCAGTCAGTGACCTTGAGCACTGCTGGATTCCCGCTTTCATCGATAATTGGCGTGAGAGTGATGGTGCATATCTGGTTCATGGGGCCAGCAGGGCTATAAGACGCTTGTCAGTACAAAAGTCGAGCCAATGGATACGGACGACGCACGTCTCAACCGTATCGTTGGTATGAATAGTCTGTGCATCGCCGGTGACTTTCTGGCGGCGCACATGAACTGGGGACGCAGAGACGCGGAAAGGAGCGAGAAGAGCAGAAAGATAAGGTGAAAACCGAAGGAGAACATGGCGCGAACGATGAACTTGGCGTTGAGTGAAAAAGTCGAGCCCGGTTCCTGCGGTATCTCGATGAAAGAGACACAAGTGCTCTGAGTGAAAAAGAATAAAGGATAGGAAGGGCCCGCTGGGCGAGTGGCTATGAGAGAGAGACTAAGAGAGTTTCCTAGAGACAGGCAACCTCTCACGTGATGCACACCACCTGGTAACCCCCTTCATTGGCAACCATCGAAATTATCAATCGTCCGGCCTGGACTTGTGAAAAATGCGGACTCGCGGACTGCGCATGGCGCACTGAGATGAACGTTTCATTCATTCAGGTCATTGAGGGGTGCGCCTACTTTTACTTTCGTTCACGCCACTCTAGTTCCTCCCGAAGGCTGCCCTCTGGACGACTGGCTGTGGCCGATTGACCCGTCCGAAATCAGCACTGCATAGATCTACTTGGATTGGGGCGCATAAGTAACCGCCGCCCGTCTCAGCCTGAATCTGATCGTCGAATTGATTTCCAGGGTCTTTCAGGCGTTGATTGCCTCTTTGACGATACTCGTAACATCAGAACTGATCAGAACGACTGCGCAGACATATTATTCGGTCCCCCAACGTTCCCCACTTCCTCGTCCTCTCCAAGTTCTCTCTCTCCTCTTCTGCACGTCTTACATGCGAGCCCCATTGTGAATGAATGATGGACGTCAACCCACATCAAACCTGATTTCACGCGCATATGTACGTGGCAGGACAGTGATGAGCACTTCGAGATGTGCCACACGTCAACAGATCGGACATTAATTCTTCCTGCCCGCCACATTTCTTTTCCCGCTCGTACTTGAAAGGCCGAAGGTCCCCAAGAGCGCCACACAGGTTGGCAAGCATTTGCCGAAACCTCTGTCAACTCCAATGCCCACGGTCCCAAGAGCCTTGTCTAAGCTCGTGACGACCTGATACGTCAACATTCCCGTCTGATCGTCCATCTCGAGCCCACAGGAACACATTGCTAGTCCATACTGTTGTCAATACAAAAGTAGCGGCCTTTTACTCAACAACATCAAGCAGGTAAAACGGCGAGCCTGCCAGCGTGCCTAACTAAGAGGTTGTCGAGAACCCAGCTGGAACCCAGACAGATGACATCCTGCGTCCTCAACGACTACAGAATCGAAAGAGCATGGTTCCGCCACAATGTTCATCGAGCTTCCCATGTCAAGTTCGTGTTGGAGATTACTGTAAACAAACACATCACATCGAACAAACATCTACATAGTCATGATAATCCAATAACAACAGATTCACCGCATCCCTCCCTCTACAGCTTTATACATTTTGCCATCCCGCTCTCGGTGTCGTCCTTTCCGCCAGCCAAGTATCGTCCCAACTAATCCTGCAACAACCTGAGCACCATATTGCTCAAAGACGAGCGATACAACCACATTCAACACAACCGTGAACAATAAAAAGAACCTTGCTGCTACCGGTAGCGGCATCAACGACAGGATAACAGACACCGCTTGTGGCGGCCAGATGAGCACAAGTAGGTTGAACGCCGACAACAGTCCCAAAGCTAGCATCAGTAAGCCTGGTAGGAAGAAGTCCTTTTAAGCAACGATTTCAGGCATGTCAGTGAAGCGACGTACCGTTTGAAGTCATCGGCTTTCGGTACGGCGGACCAATGCTGAACACAGCAGCCACTAGGATGTACTGGAAGCACGACACCAAGAACAACACCGAGTTCTCAAAGTTCGTCGATTCCAGATGATTGTCGCCGTCCGTAGGGTCCGATTCCGGAGGCGGAGAATACCACTCTTGTCTTCGAACCCAAAGGTAAACCCAGAACTGCGTCACACCCGTAATTATTATTTGTCCGATGATGCTGCATAACACCTTCTTCGAAACTAGACTTGCTGTCGGTCGTTTCGAGTATATCCTTGGGTAAGGTAAAGTTCGGCCCACTAGAAACGTCTTTAATCAGTGATCGTAGAATGACTGCGAGTGTCTATACGTACTCGTAACAGCGACCGGGATGATGATGAACAAATCGATGTAGAGGAACTGTCACTTTATTCGTTGACATCAAAAAGCTGAAAGCTATATAACTGACCTGGAAGTCGCCCAATGAGGAGGCAAACGAATACAGAAGTGTGACTGAAGTAAACTGTATCATCGAGTACAAGGCCCTGAATCTTGAGTTGAATACGACGTAGAGATGCATTGACAAGTAGCTCACATATACTTGAAGCAGCTAAAGCTTGTGACAAGAGCTGCCCGGCCTTCCTTGATGACCTCAATGACACATCCAATATCCGGCGTACTTGCAGTGAACGGTGCCGCTACGCTTGCCTCTGCTTCAGACAACGAAATGCCGACATCAGCCGCCTTGAGAGCAGCACAGTCATTCGCTCCGTCTCCGCACATGAGAACTGTGTAACCAAGGGACTGCAACCGTTCTACCACCTCGTTCTTTTCATCTGGCGACATCCGAGCGAATACCTGCGTTTTGACGAGCATCTGGCAGAGGTCAGGAATTAGAAAGGAAGCGTTCGTAATCTCTCACTCGTTGCAAGGTTTCTAGCGCAGCGTGGTTGATCATCCATCTGAAGACGTCGCCGGTTATCACCAAGGCGTAGTCTTGATACTCAAGATCGTCGGATTCAATGGTGTGGTGCGGTGGAGGCGTCAGCGGCTTCAAACTATAAGAGTCCAGCTTCCAGAGAGGATCGTCCAAGCAAGGCCATTCCAGTTTAGACTCCCTGATGTTCGAATTACCTATCGGCAGCTCCATCGTCAAGCAGCAGTTCGTAGACACCGGTAGGAGAACGCACCCCGAACGAATATGGGCGAAAACACATGGGCAGCTTGATTAATGAGACCACATTCCCTCGCAACACTGGCAGCCGTTAGAGGGTTGTCCCCAGTGATCATTCGACAAGCAAGATGGGCTGAGCGCAATGCATGAATGGCAGGAGCTGTACCAGGTTTGATCTTATTCTCAAAGATAATCAGCCCAAGGAAACGCAGCCCGCTTTCTGCTTGTTCACTAAATAATGACAATGAGTTATCGAAAAGCATAAGGGGACAACACTAACCGCTTCATCCTCTGTGCTTTTAGCCAAGATAGACCCTCAATGCTCTTGCCGGCAATGGCTATCACTCGGTAACCATGTTTCGTGTAGTAAGAAAGCAAATCATCGTAGTCTTGGGGAACTAGGGAACGATAAGCAAAAACAACAGCATGTAAGCCCGATACCTACATGAATCTTTGTCACAGATTTCCCACATCACCTCGGGAGCACCCTTAACATAGATCTCCATGCTAGTGCTCTTGAGTCGCTTCACTACGACACTCATCCGTCGAAGCGCCGAGACGAATTCAAACATCCGGATAACGCCCAGTTCCAAGAAATGAGCATACTGCATAAAAGAGTGAGTCTATGAGTAACCCATTTACAAAGAAAACTAAAACCTTTGCGTCCCCCTTCAAGGCGTCTTCGAGTCTGAACTGAGCACTCCCAGGTGGCCGTACAACCGTTTGAACTAACGCAGTCTGCTCAACGCCGGCCTTGGACTTGATGACACCAGTCCCGGATATTCTACCTTCGTCCAACGACCATTTCGTAAATGAGAACATCTTCATATCCAGGGGATCTCCGATCGCCTCTCCATCCACCATTTTCAAGGAATGACACGTCGCCAAGGCATGCAGGAAGTTAGCCTTGCCTTTCGCCAGTGGCATATCATGGATGTTATCAAGGAGTTCGCCAAAGAGCTGACCATCGCGATCGAGACTTCGAACGCCTAGTATATCCAACCCATCTTCGGTCAGAGTTCCCGTTTTGTCGAAGCAGCACACATTAACCTTCCCTCCGACATTGACTCGACTGGGAGATATGCAGTAGATACCCAACTTCCGTAAGCGTCCAAGAGCGAAGCTCGTGCCGATTGACAACGTTGCGGGAAGAGCCGGAGGTACCACGACAGTAATGAGATCAAGCGCTCGCACGACGATGGTAACCCAAGGAAGCTGTGAAAAGAGTATGAGTCTCAGTCACCTTGATACATTACGTTCTTACCCCAATCCTAACAAACTGAACTGCGCTAACGCTAAATCCGAGGATAGCGATACCGGCAAGCACACCGATGAAGCGCACAGAATCACGATAGAACTTGAAGCCGATAGGTTTGGGATAGAGCATAGAGCGAATCAGAGCACCCTTCGTGGTATTAAAACCTACGAATCATCGGAAGCTGAAAGGAGAAAGTTACGAGAGCCCACACCTGTTCTAACAACCAGCCCCAAGGCAGGTTGACTTTGTCCCTCTGCCGCCAGGCTGCCTCTGATTCTGATGATGCGTGTGCCACCGTACATAAAGGCTTTAGGATTGTCAACGCGGCTCTCTCTCCACTTAAAGAGGTCATCGTCCTTGGCGGGAATCTTGCTAACGGGTACACTTTCCCCCGTGAGCATACTCTCGTTGATGATAGCGTCACCAGAGAGCAGAAACATGTCACAAGGAACTATAGAGGAGTCCGAGGTCGAAAGGTTGACCATGTCACCCGGGACGAGAGCGCTTGAGTCACGTTGGAGCCCTAGCGTAAACCACGTCAAAAGAAAGCCTGGACGAGTAGTCGGAGAACGCACAGGCACCATCGACTGCGACCTCCATTTGACACGAGAATTTCGACATTTCACGCATTCTTGCTATGGTCTGGCAAGCATATCATGAGAAGGAAAGTGAGATGACTTATAAGACTGTACCTTTCTCGTTTCCACCAGAGTCGTCGTCACACTGAAAACGGAGATGACCGCGATGCAGAACGCATAGTAATAGTAGTCGTCCAAGGACCAGAGAACGATACTTGCGATCTGAAACACATAGAACGGATGTATGATCTGGACTCTAGTCGTGAATAAAATCGAGACTCCAAAGCAAGCTGCATTTACCTCGTCTACAAGCAGAGACATAGTTGATTTTCCTTCGATGTCGATGGTATTCGGTCCAAAGAGGGTATATCTCTGCGTTCGAACATCGCCCTTCAAGCCGCCTTGAACGCCTGAAGCAGTCAACCAGCTACGATCGGTCCACTCCCTGAACGACTTTAGCCAAGACAAAATCTATACATCACCACCCACCTAATCATGGAAAACAAACCCGTTCGAGGGTCCAGCGCAAAGCGCGAATAGCGATAATCCAAGAAGTGCAATGTCTCCATATTTGGTTCGGCAGCCCCATTGGATGCTTTTAACAAGGGAGCGCCAGGTTCTTCAGAGAACACTGTATTGATGGAATAATTATAACTGATGGTCCGGATAGGGAAGATAGATATATCTCTGTAGGCAGACTGATCGCGTTGGTGTAGGTTCAATGCAACATTTACGACTCACCTCTACGACGACAAAGCCATCCTGACTGTCAGAGAATGCTTTCTCATGAGCTGCCCATTTGAGCCAAAGCGAAGGGAACCAATGTCCAAGAAGAGCCAGGATGCCGAACGTCACGACACAACCTATACGCCAAACCATGCGACGCCAAGCAACGACCTCATAGCCGACTAAGCGAATGGTACTATCTTCGTCTGGTATATAGATGGTCTGCCGACTAGGCGGTCCCGGAGGCGGTGGGTCGAGTAAGGCGAACGGTACCTCCATCTCTATACGCGATTCTCCGCCGAAAATCTGGTCGGAGGCAAGGAGTGGTAGGCCTTGGGAAGCACTAGGGGAAGGCGGGTCTGAATCGTATGCCATGCTAGCAGAAACCGATATGTTGTCAGGATATGTATCCATAGTCTGTATAGACGCGGCCTCGTCGAGATCCTCCTCTTCGCCTGATGAGTACCCCCATCGTTCTTCTCCTTCATCGTCCGTTTCGAGTGCATATTCAGAACGACTGCGACTGCGCTGTGACCGTCGACTGAGAGAACCAGTAGATGACCGTTGAGAAAATGATGGTCGACGCGAATGCACTGGGGATGAAGCGCGTCCAAAAAGATTTGCGATATTTTCGAACACGCTGTGTCTAGGGGGTGATGAGGGTCGTCGACGACGAGAGCGACTTTCTCGTGATATTGTAGTGCGGCCATCTTCCTCATCGCTGTCGCCAGGATCGGTGCTTTGCCGGGAGACTTGGCTGTCTGTACTGAGTCTGCGAGCGAGTTTGCGTCCGCTCGACGAGCGAGAACCTTGACTCATACGACGAGGACGAGACCAGCCTTCACTACTACGGCGCCCAGCCTCTATGTGGGACATCCTGGACACACTACTAGGATTGGCAGAATCACTATGTCCAGGACCTGAGAAAATGGCGCCTTCGCCTTCGTCGCCGTACATGGTGCTGTACTGAGAGTCCCGGCGCGAGTGGCGGTTGCTGGCGACCGCATCGTCGATGTCCAAGGCAGAGGCTCCTTCGGTGTAGTCGTACGACGGTGTCTGGGTGGACGGTCCCGCGAGGGGTGTCATTTCATAGGCACTAACTGCTAAACGGATGTCGGCGTTGGGAGATGTCTCGTCAATGAATCTATGCTGGTATTCGACGTTAACCGTGCAAAGAGCGGCTGTTATCGCATGGAGGCAGCGTTTGTGAACTCGACAGAATGATGGCGGAAGCTGAGCGGCACGAAGATCCCGTTTCGGTACACGTCAGATTTGGCGCTTGCGCCTCATCAGTCATGACAAACTGAATTGAACTGCTTGAGGTATAGAGTAATGAAATATATGAAAGCATCCATAGTTCAACACCGTAAATGCCCAAGCCTGCCCACAAGAGCCTTCCTGCTTTTATGCTATACATTGAATTTCTGTGACCGAGATGCACCGTTAAGTCATTTCGTCCGCGCCAGTCCTACTTTTTCCGTCAGTAGTGTTTAGTTAGATACAAAAGTACACAGCGGTGCTTGCGGAGATTCTCAGATAAACAGCTTGTAAACAGCAGACCATCGAGTTCCTAAGAGAGGCGTCAGCGGATCAATGTAACCCTGGTCTAACCGCCAAACGCGGTGCCGACCGGGGTCGCCTGAATTCATTCGCTCAACGACGTGGCACCGACTGCTTTAAATTTAATAAGCACTGCTTATCTCACTGACAATGGACGAGCTGGTGGCATATTGGTCGTTTTTAACGCGTACGCCACAACCAACTTATCGACTCTAGGAATGTCTGAACAACCGTAAAGTCCAGTCTTCGAGTCTAATAACAAGTCTAACCATTTCGCAGAACGCGACATAAATAGCAGCTTATCGCGTTGTACCTGCATCATAGTCACACATGTACTGCAATCAATGATGGGGGAATTCATGATATATACAGTCGAGTCGCTCCAGATCCCATTTCAAACCTGTCATTGCTAGGATGGACTATGTCTTCCGAGCCTCGTCAGCTCAAGACCGTATCAAAGCTGTCGACTTCGTCTTGACTCGCTTCCATGAGAGGTTGGTCTTCCATCCAGTCGTGTACACCGAAATTCGAATCATCATGTGCCCACAGTATCTTTCTCGACACGCTCGCCTTCCCGATGTATGGCGTGGCATTATCGGTCACAGGACTCGTTCTCTGTGTTTTAATGTCCCGATTTGCCCGCAAAGGGCCAGAGGATATCGAGAATAGAGCGCATCCAGAACTCTCGGGCATCGCTCCGTCTGCAGGCCACAGCATATTCTTCTTTCGTCTCCTGCGACTTGCTGGATGTATCGCGCTTCTGGGATGCTCTATCGCGACTTTGGTCTTGAAACCGGGTGAGGCGGCCGGCCTAAGTCGCTTGAGCTCCCATCGTACCTTGAGTATCTGCATGTGTGTAACATATGTGCGTTTCCCGAACTCATTATCTTCCAGCCCGACCTTACCTCTACTCAAGCTCTATGATACTGCACTCGCCGTCGCGACCCTCAGCGCTCAACGCGACCATCGTGCCGTTGCTAAAAATCACCTGAATTTTCTCCTACTTGTGACTGCAGGTGTCATGTCGTACCGCGACATCGCACCATTGGCAACGTTCAACTCATTTCCTCGAGACGAGTCCGAAGGCTGGCTTCTATGGATGAAAGTGGCGCTTCTGCTGATGACAGCGGTAATCATTCCACTCGTCAGCCCTCGCGAGTATGTTCCTGCAGACCCGGAGAACCCTTCAAGCACTCCAAGTCCAGAACAGACAGCTTCGTGGATCTCATTGGTTCTGTTCATTTGGATGGACAAAGTTGTCGCTACTGCATATCGCGTCAGTCACCTCGCTGCGGATGCGTTACCGCCTCTCCCAGATACTAATGGCGCGGCCTATTTGAAACGCGTGTCATTCAAGGTTCCTTCAGTATCGTTAGTCAGATGCACTCTTTCTGACATGTATCTAGCACCTCGATCCTTTCTCGGGCGCGAAAAGTCGACACATGTTCTTTGGTCTGCTTCGCGTGGCTGCACGTGAGCTTCCAGCTCTAGTCAGCGGCTTGTTTGTCCAATTATGCGCGAATTTTGCTGCGCCTGTGGGTATCAATAGGTTGCTTCGGTGAGAGATGGTCTTAGCCAGTAATATTTGCTCTAACGGAGTGTTCCAGTTACATCGAAACAGAAGGCGAAGGCGCTGTGTATCGACCGTGGGTGTGGATCGTCTGGCTGGTAGCTGGTCCTTTGATTGCGGATGTCTCGCACGGCTGGTTTCTGTTCATTGCTGTGAGTCTCCAATTAATCCAGGTACGCTAGTGTCAACGTCATCTACACAGACGAGGATCGGTGTACGCCAAGAGTCTATTATAACACAGCTTGTTTTCGAGCACGCTCTGCGCATGAGAGTGAAAGCCGAGGTTCACAATCCGCCGGACAAGAAGAAGGCTGGCGGTAATAATACAACCGGGAAAATCAATAATCTGGTTACCGGCGACATCAGCAACATTTCGGATGCTGGCCTACGCCAGTTTTCGACCTTGGTGATCTATACGCCATTGGCCATTCTGCTCTCACTGGTCTTTCTATACAACGTACTTGGGTGGAGGTGCGTTCTTACGCGCCTCATACCTTCAACCATTAATCTTAATACTTATGCAGCGCGTTGGTGGGAGTTGTGGTTATCATTGTCATGATGCCATTGCCTGGGTTCCTCGCAAAACTATTCGGTGGTATTGAGAAAGAAACTATGAAGCGCACCGATGGGCGAGTCCAAGCCATGACCGAAAGTACCTCCAAATCTAGTTGTCTTCAGCCCTTTCTCATTGAAATCCAGTGGTCAACGTTATCCGGATGGTGAAGGTCTTAGGATGGGAGCGTGAAATGGAACAACGTATAGCGGGAAAGCGGGAAGACGAACTTCACTGGATGAAGAAGCGCCGCTTGTATACTCTCATCACTAGCTCGCTCAAGTGCGGTGTCTCCTTCCACTCCTTGCCAGCGGCTCAAATTTCTTAGCATGCTCATTCCTCTGCTGACCATGATGGCAACCTTTTTTACATAGTGAGCCTACCGAGACTCATCGATTCGTCATCAGTACTAACATTTGTCGCAGTGTAGGTCTTCACGAGAAGTCGAATTCCGGAGCACTAATTCATTTCGCGAAGACAATCGTAATGAAAGAGGAGCTGAGCGCCTCCAAGGTGTTTTCTAGCATGACAATCTTCGACCTCTTTGCGTATGAGCTGGAACGACTCATGTCTATGCTCACTGCTATACCAAAGGGTAAGGTTTCTCTTGATCGATTGACGGCATTCCTACGCGAGGTTAGTCAAATGAATACGCGAGAAGCGCACAACTGATGCGCCACAAGACGGAACTATTAGATCGGTACTCCAAACCCGATGACTTGGAGGCTCAGGCGAACTCTGAATTGATTGGATTCAACCAGGCCACGTTCTCCTGGAGCGAGACTTCTCCCTCGCAGGGCTCTGCCCCGGCTTTTCAGTTGCAGATAGACGAGGAATTGGTGTTCTCGAAGAACTCTGTTAATCTCATCGTCGGTCCTACAGGTAGTGGTAAGACGTCGATGTTGATGGCGCTTCTTGGTAGTGTACAGTGGTGTTTGAGAACAACAGACGGCTGATATTTTTTTCAGGTGAAATGCATTATACGCCCAATACCTCCGAGTCATGGTCCAATTTACCAAGGATTGGTGGTGTTGCGTATGCAGCCCAGGAATCGTGGGTATTGAACGCTACGGTCAAGGTCAGTACGGCACGTATCCTTGAGAGTAAAGTTCAACGTTTTTGCTGACAGGAGAACATCTTGTTCGGGGCTTCCTTCGACAACACGCGTTATAAGGATGTTCTTTATCAGTGCGCCCTCGATCATGATCTCAATCTCTTCCAAGATGGAGACGAGACAGAGATTGGGGAGAAAGGTCTTACTCTTAGCGGAGGCCAAAAAGCAAGAGTAACTCTCGCTAGAGCAATATATTCCTCTGCAGAGATCATCCTGCTTGATGACGTCTTAGCTGCTCTAGAGTTAGGACGCTGCATTTCACTAATGAGGTACTTGCTTACAAGCCTTTGCAGTGTTCATACTGCTAAATGGATAATCAACAAATGTTTCAAAGGCCGCTTAGTCAAAGGTCGAACGCTCATTATGGTGGTGAGCTCAGATCCAGTCTGCTCTTTCACGCTGCCCATTCTTTCTTGCAGACCCACAACCTCGCTCTGGCTCAGCCTCTTGCCGATTTCGTTGTCTCGATTAAGGACGGGCGAATCGCCAATCAGGGCTCTCTCTCAAAAGCGCTTGCTGAAGATGATATTCTTGCGAAGGAAGCTCAAGCCCAGGAAGAGAAGGTTGGCGTAGCAGCCCAAAACTTGAATGATGAACACATCGAGTCGATCGCCGACACAAAAGACAATGCTCAACCGAGCGACAAGAGCAATGCCCGCGGGAAGCTTATTGTATCAGAGGAGATATTGACAGGCAGACTTGCATTGCCCGCAGGTAAGCCCTGTCATGACGTGATTTCGAGCAACACTGACGTGCCGTTGCCCGGGCCCGTAGTCAAGCTTTACTTGTCGGGTCTGGGCGGGAGTTATCCTTTCTTGTTCTATACAGGATTTGTGGGGACATTCGTGCTTCGCCAACTCACCTTCACTGTCCAGACATGGTATCTGGGGTACTGGGCCTCGCAATACGAAACTCGTGATGCTAGAGAAGTACCAGCACTGTCGTACGCGCAGAGCCTTTCAATGTCCTCTCATTGTGCTAACTATTGTTGTCAGGTTCATCGGCATATACGGTTCGTGGATATGTTGCATTGCTGAGCCTCTGTTAACTTTCGTTAGGCTTGATGTTACTGGCAGCTTATATTTTCGCTGTCATGTCATCCATCATCTTCATCACGGGGGTGATACGAGCATCTAGAATAGTCAACAACAAGCTCGTTGTCTCCATTCTGGGGACGACTTTAAGGTACGTCGAACTTTTAGCAGTCCGATTTCCCTGTATCCGATTTGCCTTGCAGATGGCTTGATACTACCCCCGTGTCTCGTATAATAACGAGATGTACGCAGGATATGAGAGCTGGTCCGTATGAAATCTGTCTCCTACCCAAAGTGTCACCCACTCACCAGCGTTAGTCGACGGACCGATATCCGTAATTGTGGATGCTTTAGCAAACGTTACGCTCACAATGATCATCAAGTTCGGTGCTGTAGTTACCTTGTCGCCAGTTTTTTTACTGCCGGCTCTCCTCGTTGCGCTGTTGGGCGTATGGATTGGACAAATCTACATGAAGGCGCAGCTTCCCATTAAACGGGAGATGTCGAACGCAAAGTCACCCATCCTCGCGCAGTAGGTTCTCTCCATACAAAAAGATCAAGAGTTGATGGTTCCGTAGCTTCGGCGCCGCCATGGTCGGTCTAAGTAAGCACTCTCAGCATACACATAGTGCCAAGTCTAATGGCAAACCTCGATTGCAGCGTCGATTCGAGCGTACGGCGCAGAGCAGGCATTCATCGGGGAGGCTATTGTTCGTCAGGATAAGTACACCCGGACATCACGAAGCTTCTGGAACCTGAACCGTTGGGTTGACATTCGCATCAACACCATCGGGTCCATGTTTGCTGCTGGCCTTGCCATATATCTAGTCTATTTCCATGAGCTGTCGGCATCCAACGTCGGGTTCTCTCTCAACATGGCAGTAGGCTTCACGAAATTGATATTCCTGTGGGTACGATACTTCAATCATTTTGAAGTTCAAGGTGATTCATCCGTCTTCGCCAGTTAACGATCGAGTTTTGACATTGTGTCTTAGGCAACAGGTGACCGCGTCATCGCACCTCCGAGATGCCCGACTGATCACATTGGCAGTCTCGAGCGAATTCAGAGCTATCTGACGATTGAGCAAGAGAAGAAACCAACTCCCAGTGGTGTTCCTCCCGCTTATTGGCCTGCCAGTGGACAGCTAACCGTCAAAGACTTGTCTGCGCGTTATTCTCCAGATGGACCAAACGTTTTGGAGAATGTTACATTTAGTATTAACACGGGCGAACGTATTGGTATCGGTCAGTACTCTACAATCCCCTTGCCTTTGATGAGACTAAACAGCTTGTAGTTGGACGAACTGGCTCGGGAAAGGTATTGTCATGTGGTTAATCCTCTTTCGCTACTCATGACCGTGCAGAGCTCTCTGGCCTTGTCTCTTCTGCGATGTATATACACCGAAGGCGAAGTCATTTTCGACGGCATCCCAACGGACACTGTAAACTTGGATATCCTGCGTTCAAAGATCACCATCATCCCGCAAGTTGTGAGTATACTGAATTCGACGTGTCATTGATGAGAACTTATCCTATCTATAGCCAGAGTTGCTCAGCGGAACTTTGCGGGAAAACTTGGATCCTTTCCAAAGCCACGACGACGCCACCTTGAACGATGCTTTACGCGCTTCCGGGCTCTTCTCCCTGCAGGAGGACACGGATCAGGTGAAACTCACATTGGACAGCCCTATCGCGAGCGGGGGCGGGAACTTGTCGGTCGGTCAAAGACAGGTGATTGCGCTGGCGCGCGCACTTGTCCGGGACAGCAAGCTCCTAATTCTTGATGAAGGTGAGTGCGACTATGTCGGACGTGTTTACCGTCTTTGATCTCTTCGTCAGCGACATCTGCGATAGGTGAAATTCCTCGTCTCTCCAAGGGCCAAGGTCTAATGCATATACTCGGACAGACTACAAGACCGACGCCATAATTCAGTCGTCCTTGCGGACTGCGCTCAAACCCGACGTGACGCTGTTAACGATCGCGCACAGACTGCAAACCGTGATGGATTTTGACAAAATTGTACGCCTCCCGCATCATTTCGTGCGCGTGCAAGAACTCAACTTCGTTGAATAGTTGGTCCTGGATACTGGAAACATTGTGCGACTCGTCTTTTCCCTCATCTGAAGATACTAACTCTCACCTCTGTCAGGTTGAATATGACACTCCTAGGAATCTTCTTCGTAATCCCAATGGCTACCTACGCGCCCTCGTCGAGGAATCAGCGGACAAAGCAGCCCTGTACGCTATGGCCAAGTAACACGAGCACGCATGATGGTACTTGTTTCTGTCTTCGTTCTTCGTTTACGAAGGCAAACAATTACAATTGGCCCAATTCTAACGAGGGAATTGTTCAGTGATTTTTGGCGGCCGGAATCCGTGCTTGAGGTACTTTTGGGCAATCAGATTACAAGCGCATCGTAATAAGCTTCACCAAAGCTACGGTCTAGAACTGATTTCCTTGAAGATTCAAATGCGAAATTTACATTCAGTGTTCATGTCCATGGTCCAACCCTCCACGAAATGTCCATATCATGGTGTTGGTGTATGCTCCGTCATAACCACATCCGGGCTCGATGCAGATTCCCCACTTCCCTCTTTGTCATCCGAATGCGCTTTCGTCCATTCCTCATCGATCTCCCTCAACAACCGCAGAAATCGCTTAACGGGCTTCGCGTTGTATGCGGGCGGTGATTTGTCTTCCATCATATCTTTCACGCGCTCGTCTTGCAGACGTTTACCCTCCGGGCCATACAAAGCCAGCAAGTCGAGCGTTTCCGAACAATCGGCCGCAAACTTTGCTGGCTCTTCGTCCTCGTTCATCAGCAGTGCAGCAAGAATATAACCCTACTTGCGTCGTGAGCTCTTTAATGAGCAAAGATACGAGCAACACACACCCGCGTAATGGTATGATCCACGGTTGGCGAGGTGAAAGGCACGCGTTTCCCTTCATACAAGTCGAAGAGGTACTGAGCAAACCGATACAATACAAGGACGACCGGAACACACTGAGGCTGCCCACGGTGCTTGAACCACTCGGGCCAGCCAATCTCCTTCTGTATCAGCCGATCCACCCTCTTTATAATCTTCTTATAAACCACCTCCGGCTCATCCTCAGGTTCGGGAGACATCTGCAGAGGATCGCGTTGGCGCGCCCGGAAGTCTGCCAGAGGCCCGATTATGGGTAATGTCTGTTTCGGCAGCTCATGACCCGGGGAAGTCGGTGGCTCCGTGGTTCTTAGCGGCTCAGGCTCATATCCACGAATCTTCTTCGGCGGGGGAGGCGGACTAGTTAAAGCCACTGCGGGATGATAACTGTTCGGTCCAAAAGGAGGGGGTGAGAATACGGGGATGCATTGGGCGGATATGTAGGACTAAATGCGACTTGACTAGCAGGATACGGCCTGCTACCGCTAGCATGGGGCGGTGGTGGCTCATAATGGTAATCACCGGTAGGTGAGTGCCGTCGCTTTTTGTTATAATCGAGATTGGGATCGGACATATGATTCGAGTATCGGCCGTGTCGAGGGTCCATCATGTCGTCCGGTGGTGGTGAAAAGGACCTTAGCTCTTCAGGAATCCGGGGAGGTCCTGGTATTTCCCCTGGTCGTTGGCCCTGCCAAACAATCAATAGACCTTTCTTGTAATGGTGATAGTAATTTCATACCACTTCAACGACTACTTCTATTGTTCTGTCTGGCGTTATGCTTAAATTGGCCGGCATGGTCTCGTCCTTGTTGTCCTCTGAAACTCTG
The DNA here is from genome assembly GCA_015501595.1 of Hymenopellis radicata. NCBI lineage: Eukaryota > Fungi > Basidiomycota > Agaricomycetes > Agaricales > Physalacriaceae > Hymenopellis > Hymenopellis radicata. The sequence continues at coordinate 116,303 of JADNRX010000121.1, read as the reverse complement.
AGAAAGAATTGCCGATATCGTCCTCGCATCGTGTAAACTTTGGCGGGCCCTAGGAAACAGGTCAAACGAGGATGAAACTACGGGTAAACCCTACCATCTATGCGTGAAGGTCCCTCTTGAAGCTTGCTACACTGCATTGCATGTCAGGCCTAAAGTCACGAGGAGTACAATTGACGTACAAGTTCTTTCGCGTCCGCCCAAAAGCCATCATCTGGATTGTCAGCAGGCTTGAGAGGAATCTTAATCTCTGCAAGCTGATGATCTTGCTGGCCACTACGTATATCAATAATCAAAATCGTGACCATCCGAGACGGAACGCGAGGCTTCTGGTCTAGACACGCGGATAATTCAGCGAATGTCACTGTAAACGCAATCTACAAGACCCACCCACTGGCTGACGATTTGAGGACGAAGGCGAGTGTGATGAGGACATGGTAGCGTCAGAGTCCCGCCGACCGTGGGTAACTTGGCCGATACCGAACGGGTCCTTGTCATAATCCCGTCTGTAATGGTGGCCAGCAGGAGCTGGTATCGGAGGATACATAGGATCACCAGAAGATCGAAATGCTGCAGATGAGGGGGGTGGCTGCGGCGGAGATGGAGGGTTGGTTACGCTGAACTGCGTAAAAGGATGTGGACTCTTGGACGCTGACTTGCCTCTTGTCTTCTTGGGAGGTGCAGGCGGCATGGTAGGGTAGGCGGGTGCTACAGGCTCCTGGGGATTAAACGGGGCAGTGGTAGCTCGGTACATTGATGAATACGGACCGGTCCCGCTCTGGATGGGAGGAGTGCTGGGTCCCGATGTTGGGTCATACGACTGCAGTCTGAATCGGCCAACCTGGTTAGGAAAGTTGCTCGAATGCTTTGTTTTCTTGCTCCTAGTTTCTTTCTTCTTCTTTGGAACGGTAACCTTCTGGCCTGGAAGAGAGATGTTCTTTTCTAACTGAGTCGCAGGTTGGGCTTTGTAAGTGTCGACATTCGGAGGGGCTGTCACAGTCTGGGTAAAGGCCATTGGTTCCCTGATGAGTGGCCGTGTTTCTGGGGGAGGCGTGTCGTCGTCGGCGATGGGGGGGACCTCAACGTCGGCGTCATCGTCAAAGTTGGGGCTTGGAAGCCGTCGCTGGGCCTATGGAGACGATGAGCCGAGAAGCTGCAAGAGGGAAAGTAGTTGCTCACGAGCGGGCGCGGGGAGGATTCCCTGCTGCTTCTGTACAAAGTTGAAAGAGGGATGTAAGTATAGACTGAGGCAACTTACGATGAATCATCACCGTTTCCACCTCTAACATCGGTGAGATTGAGACGGCCCATGCAATGATGGCTGTGAAGAGGCAAGAAGCTCGATCACGCGTGACCCACGCGTTGTTTGGACTTAGATCTCCATAGTAAACATAAATATTTCATTTGAATATCAAAGTGGCGGCCCAAGATCTCTACAGTTATAGAGTATAAACGCGTTTCGCGGTATTGCAAAAGACCGCGTTAATAGCATCCTGCTCTACCGCGAGCTCGGCCAATGATTCTCTCGCAATTTCATACCATTCACCTGCTCCACACATTCCCCTTCCAGACCCAGCAGCCGAAGATCCAAAGATTATACGTTCGTATCCAAATGCCTCCATGACAGGACCAACTGTTGACGATGAAAATATGTTCCATGGAACGGAGTACACACTCACGATACATCTTGATCCTGCGTTTCCATTCCTTCTTTTCCCTGCTCTCCGATGGTGAGCCGGAGAAAGAATGGAGGGCGTCTCGGGGATCTGTTGCTCCCATGTCGGGGGTAGGAACTTGATGAACAACTGAGGAATAAGGGACAATGCCGCCGTCCGCCCTTGGAACGCCCTATACGTCGGATGGTTCATCAGTTTGACGATGGGAAGCGACAGATCATCTGCAGGTGGGAGAAGGTTCGCTACCACAAGGTCAATGATCAAGAAAGATTGATATCGCGAAAGAACATACAGAGGATGATGGGAGGAACACTATCCAAGTCCGTAAGCGCTTTGGACAGGAGATCCTCGAAGCTCTCGAACAGATCGTCGGTGAAGGGCACAGTGACTGCGATTTCGACGGGACATCCCTGCTGCAAGGCCCAGCGAAGACTAGCGACACTGTTTGCCGTTACCTTAGTGAAGGACGTTGTTAGAGCGGCAGAGTTGACTGGCGCTTGGTGGTCGAGGCTGTCCAAGCTGAATGGAACAACAACGCGTAGGACAGGCGTCGATGCTTGCAGCCTGACATGAAATTCAGTCTGCGATGGTCATGACAAGAAGAAAAAGCAGTTTACTGTGCAGCGACATCGGCATTTGCAAGGGTCACGACGACTCCACCTATCCGGCCGCCTAGAACTGATCCTGCTTCCATCTTCCACCTTGTCATTGCCAGATCTCCGTCGAGCAAGGACACCGACCCATCGATGACGCCTTCAGGATGAACCGTGCTGGGGCTGGGCGGCAATGGGAATTTTTCTCCCGTTCCTGTATGCCCCTCAATCAAAGCGCCTCATCTCAAGTCAAAGGAAACGTACCGGAGTTGGGCGGCGAGAAAGCTGAAAGTGGGAGACGAGGAAGGTTTTTAGGACCTTTTCTGCGGGTGCCGACACCTGGCGAGGGAGGCGTTGGGGGCAGAGTGGTGGCCATGGTATGTAGACACGACGATTGCGATTACTGCTGGCTTTATATGGGACTAAATGTAGTCAGTCAAGTCAGTCATCATCGACAAAGTGGACCCCCATCAGATGCTGATCATCATCAGACAGATTCAGAGAATGGGTGGACTACGAGCACAATTATCCTTTATCGGCAACTTCTACTCTACTCTGGCAACTGAGATACTGAACAAGTCTGGAACAAGCTTAATATACACCAGTCCGTCGGGCAGATCTTGGGCGCGTCCGAGCGCTGGATTTACGTGCGTTTTGACCCTATGCAACCTGCTTACAACCCTCGGAAACACGATGCTACCTCGCCTGATGATGGCGAATCGCGCTTTCCTCGGCCAAGACAGGCGATGCATAGTAAAACATTGTCCAAACGGACATTCACTGGGGGCAACGGCCGGCACCCGTATTCGTCAGAGTTCATACATAAACGTCCATTGCATCCCTGCCTCTATCTTTTTCCCTCCCTCTTTTCCGACAAGTGCCTGGTGAGGACCAATGTTCCCCACAGACTCGATCGCGTCTTCATCCTCCTTCAACTGGTACTCGCCTTCTCCGGATCCAAATTTCAATAGCATCCGTGGAAAGGCATGTGGTGAATGCAGACGGCGTAAAGTGGTATGTTACATCTCTTCATCTTGCCACTCTTCCTCTTACCATCCAAAGAAATGCGACGGTGGTCTGCCAGTATGCGGACGCTGCTCAGCAGCTGGTCACGATGAGGATTGTGAATACGTCCTTGACGATGGCCTAACGCGCTCAGAAATGCTTGAACAGGATATTGAAGTCCTACAAGCACGGATAAGAGAGCTAGAGTCACGACCCAAACACGAAAGATCCGCACACGCTGGGCTATATCGTTCTGGCAGTCCTCATCCGTCCTCGGCTATCCGAAATCCCAGTCGCAGAGGCACGCCTGATATCGTACTACCTGAGGTTTTACATGTCTTGTACGTTTTCCTCTTCTTCAGTATCCCTGTTTCTATACCTGAACACAACGTACAGCTTCCAACACGCGTCCCAGCTCGGTGTGTTTCTCAACCGAAGTCGCCTGACCGAGGCACTATATGCTCTTCCACATAACTCGATTCTCCGTATTCCTCCTCATCCGACCTACTCTCCGTTCCTTTTTCGCGCCGTCTTTCTTCTCGGACTGCGCCTTTCCAATCCAGAGGTATCCCAAGCGCACGAGCCCGCTCTCTTAGCGAAAACTATCCAAGCCAGCATCGCGCCATCTCAGCCTGAATACATCTTGTCTCACATGCAGGCAGAGGTTCTCCTTGCGCACTACTTCCTCATACAAGGCCGTTTGATTGAGGCTATGGATCGTATTAACGCGGCCGTGTCTCTCGGAATCGGCAGCAGCTTGTATGAGACCTCGGCTACTGGTGTTACGTCCTTCGCCCAGCTCTCCCCTTCATGGGACGAAATGATGCAAACAGAACGAGCTAATGCCCTCACCACCTTATTTGTCCTACACAAAACGTGGGGCGTGGCACTGCAATGGCCTCCTACAATCCCGGAGTTTGCTATACAAATCGACTCCTTCTCCCCGGGCTCTTTGAATAGTCTCAACGAAACTGTCGCTATACACGCTCGCTTATCTCGGTTGGCAAAAGCCGCGTCTCTCTACGACCGGGCAACTACAATGTCCACGCGCGCAAGTAAGTGATTTGGCCGAAACTTGTGTCATGTAAATCAACTAACCATAATGTTACTTGTAACTTAGATACCCCGCAAATCTCATCAACAGATGCATTCCAGGACCTTGATCGTGCCTTGTTCGATTTCTTGCGGGCGATGCACCCACTAGATTACGCAGGCGTGGCGTCGCTGGATTCCAAGCGCCAACACTTCGTTACATACACGCTAGCCCAAGTTGCTGTCATACGGCTCTATGGCAACATCTCGGACATCATGTCTGTGCAAAAGTGCTTGGTGGCTGCTCTGTCCGTTTCGGCTGAGATCCACAGGATTCCGGACTTGATGGACTGGCAGTTTGTGGACCCGCTAGTTGGGGTGAGTGGTTTACGGGCGGCATTGGCGGTCGTGAGCATTGTTGGCTGACTCGGGCATTTCAGACATTGCTGTTACCCGTTTCACAAATCCTCATCCGAGGGATTTTAACGGCCTCAAGCGAGAACGGTGGTCCCGACTCGCTGGTGAACGCGCTGAGACAGGTACCGTAACGCGCTAACTAGAAATCACATTTCCTTATGTTTACTGCCCGATACATTAGGTGACCGATGCTATGTCAGTTCTTGGCCAGCTCTGCCCATTCATTGGTGAGCACTATTTTTACCCTTCTACCGCGTCTCTTACGGCCTTTTAAGGTCACCAAATGGTTAAAATTCACTCTCTGTATCCGCCGATTACATATACAGGTTTATAATAATTTACTATCCTACACGCTACTTAATTTCTTTACCATACAGTGGTTTCATGGACGCGACGAGACCGTGCTGACACTGTCAGCGTGGTATACTGATTCTGTCCATCGTCTCGTCCATTCAGATCGCTAGGTGTACACGTATAATCAGACGGGAGGGAGAATAATGAGAATGAAGAACGCACCCATTCGTCCGTTCCATCCATCTCCTCATTCAAGAATACCTGGAAAGCCTCGAGCGCGTTTCGTCTTTCCTCGTTCCTGCCCTGCTCACGGCCCTCCATCAGCCCTTCTCGCCGACCGATCCGAATGCCCTCCTTCATCGCCGAAGACCGCGCCACTTTAGAGCCCTCGGCGTGCCCAGCATTCCAGAGCTTTTGCCGTTCCTCATTCAGACGTTTCATCATCCCAATCTTAACGCCTTCCTCCCACCCCTTGTCGCGCGCTTCATGACTTCGGACCGATAGCTGCAGCTCACGGACCTCCTTCTTCAGCGTAGACGTGCGCTGACTGGCCTCCTCTCGTTCGTCCTCCAAATCCGTGCACCTGTGCTCCAAATGCCTTACCCGGTCCTCTGAGAGCTCCAGCTGTCTTTTAAAAGTCGCCGCCTCGTTCTCAGCATGGCGCGCTCGCAGCTCCATGTCGTGGCAAGCCTGATGGACAGCCGTAAATTTATCGAAGGCTTGATCTGCCTGAAGCTGCGCGTACTCTGCGCGCGCAATCGCCTCGTCGGCGCGCCTAACCTCGTGTTCCAGACGGTCCCCGGTGGACCGGAGTAAATGTTTGAGGCTCGCAGTGTCCCATTCACCGCCGCGGTAAAGGCGCTCGATGGAATGTTTGCGGCCTGACCGTCGGCCCGGGCTGCGGGATTTGCTTCTGGCCTTTGGCGGTGGCGGAGGCGGTGGTGATGATGTCAACTGCCGCTGCTGGAGAGTTCGCGTCGGCCTGTAAGTCTGTGACTCTGCTGCTTCCCTCAGCTGTTGTATGAGGTTCTCGGCAGGAAGGCTATCCAAACATAAGTGACGTTAAGAGGTTGGTCCGGCATAGCTGATTAATGTGTGATAGCACTTACTCTCCGTTGTAGCAGCTCGGAGTCGTGAACGTTCCAGTATACTCGGGATCTGCATCGTTGGCTGTTGGCATCGGACCCGTTAAGTACGTAGAAAAGAGAAAAAAATTACTCTGTCCTCGTCGTAATAAACACTTATATTTTAGCGAGCAAAACATGCTCCCGACACGTGTATGATGATGGCGAACTGTGGATCCGGGCTCTCTCAGCCTGCTCTCTAGGCCCAGCCCAGCGAAACATCAAGCTTTTTCTCGTCCTCAGAGGAGGTCAAAGTACTGTCTCTTCGACCGGACCACGAGTAGAGGGCTATGTGAACGTTTAGATGTTCTAACGCCAAGTGTAAGCAATGTGATTTCGCTGCGACCGGATTTCGACACTCATTCATTGGCCTCCATATTCCGCTGCGTGAAGGTCGCATTCAATGACGGCTACATTCCGCCGCTGCAAATAGCTATGGAACGGGAGGACTGCCTCGATACTGTTCTAGGCCTGATGGACAGCGAAACCTTGAGCTTGTCGTTTGGGCTCTGCAAGAATACTTATCGCGTCCTCGAGCGACTGCGGTGGATTATCGATTTCGTTTGTTGTCAGGGAAAGGTCACGTCGACAACTCCCTTGTGGTGCAAAAAAGCACGATCGAAAGGTAAAAGGGATCTGACCGCGTGTTCAATCATAGATGGACTCCACGCGTCTATCAAATCAGCAAGTCACAGTCAAATTACATACCCCACATGGGGTCATCCCCCGCTACCGCCTGCGCTACAGTGCTATTATCGACATCCCGGAGGGTTTTGTCTCCCATGACTGGTAACCCGTGGTCTAGTTCCATGATATTGTGCGCTCACAGCACTGATGAGTACCTTTTAGCACATGTTCTGAGAACTGAGTAACAGGAGTGATTCGTTAACATCGGCGCAATGTCCGTCCGTTATAAAACTAGGATTGTGCAGAGAATGGAGCATCGGGATATTCACGCACACCCGCCCTCTTCACCTATTCTCTCGTCGCCTTCGTTCCGGATTCACGATGTTCGCGTCCACTTTACTTATGACTGTGTCATTCGTTGGCGCCACTTATGCGGCACCTCTGACTCCCCTGCGAAGAGCAGTGAGCCAGATAGCCGCGACCGAACTGTCGGGATTCGCTCCTACCACTCAGTTTGCCCGGGCGGCTTATTGTCCCATCGACGAGCTACAGGATTGGTCCTGCGGAGGTACGCTATCGACGAGCTATTTCTAACCTGCTTCTAACTTCGCGTGTGTCTGCTTCAGAGGCTTGTGATGCTCTGGCGGATTTCACCCCCACGCTAGTCGGTGGGAAACGGTGACGACATTCAACAATGTATGTGCTTTTCGACTGCCGAATCGCCAAACTGACTCTTTGTCACAGATATAGTTGGGTATTGGCCGTCCGAAGATGCTGTAGTCGTGGTTCACGAAGGCACTGACCCGTTACAATTGTGAGTCATCTTCAGTTTACGGTAATCACTGTCAGTCGGTGAACGAATGATTAGTGAGTCGGTGTTGACGGACATCGACGCTCTCAAAGACACCCTGGACCCTACGCTGTTCCCCGGAGTAGGTGGCGATGTCTTGGTACACAATGGATTCAGTGACCAGCATGCATTAACGGCGTCTACAATCCTCGCGGAAGTGAATTCCCTTATGGCTGCTCATGGAACGTCGAACCTAACGCTTGCTGGTCACTCCCTTGGCGGAGCTTTGGCTGAACTCGACTCCCTATTCTTTGCTTTAAATATACCATCGGCAAGAATCAAGGCAAGAACTTATGGGACGCCTCGTAAGTGCACTCAACTCGATAAGGATCTGCATTTTGATGTTTCCTAAAGGTGTTGGTAACTTGGCATTTGCCGAATTGATTGACTCAATGGTGTGTCGTATCAAAGTCGTTAATATGTCGCCACATTGTAACATGCTGTTAAGGTTCCGGACTTCTTGAGAATCAACAACGAAGATGGTATTCAACAAATCTCAATTCAGCCGGCGGACAACTGACAAAATGACAGATCTCATCCCGATTGTTCCTGGTAGAGGTCTTGGCTTCTCTCATCCTCAAGGCGAGACGCATATTCTGGGTCCGGGAAACGCAGTCGCCTGTCCTGGTAAGTCAATGCGTTCAAATTCCTCAACGCGGCTGAACGGCGAACAGGAAATGACGATGCCGTGGACGACCAGTGTCAAATCAAGAGCGTACCAAACATCTTTGTTGGCAACATTCTCAACCATGTGAATAGAATCGTGACCTCTAAGATGAAAAGTACTCACCAATCACACAGCTTGGCCCCTACGAAGGAATTTACATTGGAACCATCTTCTGTACTTGATCGTCTTGAAGCCGATCCCGGGCTTGACCTGAATATGGCTGAGTCCATCTACAATTATTTTTAGACGAGCTTCATGTACCAAATGAACTATTTACCCTATGTACGATGCAAGCCACTAGCTACATCATGTAATAAACGAACTTCAACTATACGCAGCTGAACCGGAATGTGGCGCTGGACGACTTTTGTTGACTGTGATGACGATCGATGATTTGGATGATTGAAGACCAACAAACACCCCACACGGAGTGCGTAGCGCATTTCCTCGGGGTGCTAAAAGGTTGCGAGGTCCTCGAACAGACACGCCGCGGGTTTGCAGACAGCGGGAAATAGTGTGTATTGTATACTATACGCTGTCCTAGACCACATTTCGAATCTAATGTAACTGCGTCCACCAAAAAAAGAAGACCAACAAACAGACTAGGAGACCTGAAAGATTCAAAAGTTCTCGATGCAAATCCTATGTAGAACCCGCAGGGAATACATGTAGAGGTGGGTTGAGAAGACCTAACAGACGAGGCTGTGGAGGTCGATGGACGTTAGGCGCTGAGCACACGAGTCCGAGACCGCGACATGGTCTAACTTCTTCCATTCCCATGGTATGTACGACGCCAATCATCCTCTTTGAAGGCTCTGAACGCCGTACAGATGGGAAAGAAGAAGATTAGACAATGGGTGGCCTGGCATACGTGTGGGAGCGGTCGCCATGATCGTCGTGGTGAGAAAGACGGTGCAGCTTCGGAGCGAGAAAAGTACGAGAGTCGAAAGCGGGGAGAAGTGGAAGCGATATCGCAAAAAAAAAACATCATCGCTCTCCTGGCTTTATAGGTCAGGCCACGCGGCGATTCCGTAACAGATGTTCTAATGGGTTTGTTGTTCTAGATTACGACAAATGAAAAGACGATCATCCGGATTGCAATCGTCCGCGCGTCAAGACGCACGATTCCGCCTCGCGAAAAAAATGCTACCCGTTCACACCGGCCATTGTTCGTGTCCTAACTACGACGTGCACTATTCCTCCTACTGTTCAGCGATTGGTTCAGTGGAACGGACTTGTGATCAGCTCCAACTTCCAGCCCGCTGTTATCTACTGTCCTGACTGGGCTCGCTTATTGAGTCAAGTAACGATGGACGCGATTGGCTAGGACGAAGAGGAATGTTCCTCGTTCCGTAAATACATGATGCCCAACCACCCCAGGAACATTCATCAGCCTTTTCGAGGTGGCAAGGTGCGCAAAATGGTTCCGTGGAAACAAAAGCGCGCCAGGGCCAGGGATACCATCATTCCCCATGGATCAACAACATCTAAAGCACGCAAGCGTGGCGAATGTAGCGTTGGCGTTGGCAGGATAGGCTCCAAAGGCTCACCGCCAGCACGCGTAGTTCAGCGTGGAACGCCTCAATTCAATCGATGGCCCGAAATTTATTTAGTTCCGCGGACGGATATCGGATTGGACCCAACAAGGGGAGCCGGCAAAAGAAGGGATGTCTCACCGCATTATGAACGTCCCAAGCCAATCATCGCAGAGCAAGATATGTTGCTCTGATGGTACGCGGTCGCAGCGCACACAAGTCGTATAATGATCGACGTTCGAATTACTGATATTTCTCAAGGTATTCATCGTGTTCAACATGAGCGCACGTAAGTACTTTTGGACGCAAGGCTATCGTGAGGTGCGCTTATTTGATGTTGACAAGCTTGCACTCTGCAGAGAGCGTTTCAATGGCCTGATACAGTTGGTAAAACATATCACGCACCAAACGTTAAGGTGGCATTGGGAGGAATATCACCAGCGCCCTTTTTCCCGTAGGCCAACCCAGGAGGTATGGTCAGCACGCGTTCACCCCCGACTTGCATTCCGGCAATTCCTTCATCCCAACCTTTTTTTTGACTACTCAGCAGAGGCCTCTTTTGGACCGACGATGTGACTTGCCTTTGATAACCTCTCCTTGTCCAAGACGGAATGCAAACTAACAGCGTACGTCAACATGTGATCACTTTAAGCAGATTACAACTCACAGGTTTGCCTTTAGTGTTTGAGTCAAAGATTTTTCCGTTTTGCAATTTGCCAATGTACCTCATCTCGATCCTCTGACCTTTCTTCGCTTGCGGGCCGGCGCCAATAGTCGCGTCTTTCACCTTCAATCCACCCGGCAACTCCTTGGTTCCGCCCTTCTCTTTTTTCTCTTTTTTCTCTTTTTTCTCCTTCTTCTCGGCGTTAGCTGGGGCAGCTTCGGCTTCGGCGGGAACAGCATTGCCATCCTGGCCTTTTTGCTTTTTGGCCTTCTTCTTCTCAGCCTTGGAGGGTTTGGCGACGTCGGCATCGATATCTATAGAATCTCTTCGTCTCTTCTTGTCTTTGGCTTTGGGCTCATCGTGGACCTCCTCGAATCGGCTGTAGTAACAGCTCAACAAAGGGAATGGGGTCAAATCTGCAACGTACCTTGCATCGCTTTCGAAACCATCCGCTTCCATTTCCACATCAGAGCTGACATCCTGTAGAGCGAAGGCGCCCTCTTCATCTTCAGAGTCCCAGCCGTCAGATGGACCATGGTCGTGATCAGGTAGAATTTCGTCTATATACCATTAGGTAGGTTAGGCAGGATCAAGGAAAACACATACCTATCTGAACACCGGTAAGATAGACGGTGCTAGAAAGAGATTGAGTTCGACAAGATCAGAGTGGCAGACATGATTTCTTACTTTTCTCCGGATACTGTAAAAGTGAACTTGCCGTGTTCGTGAAGCACAACATCCAGCGAGAGGTGTTCAACCTTTTACATCGTCAGGATGCAATGCAGTTGAATAGAAGAAGTTTGAGGACCTTTCCCACAGACAGAGAACAGATGGCAGTGACGTGCTGCTCGCCGGATGCCTCGTCCTCGCTGTCAGAAAAGTCGGCAGGTTCCTCATAGGCCATTTTAAGAGTGGTTCTTCCAGATGTGTTGGGAGTTTCTGAATCGTCGCCGAGAGCAACATTGGTGATTTTTACAGGAAAGTCAGTTTCAAAGGTGGTGCCCTCCTTCGAAGGGGCGACCTTTAGAGACCTATAAAACAGTTAATTACACGTCGAAAGGACAGATAGATTAAAAGGAACCATGTGGAAATTATGCGATAGTTCATCGTTTGAGAGTTGAGATGATGGTTCGATGAGCAGGGCATTCAAACTCCGACAAGTCCACTTCCGTAGCTGCGTGACCGCGCTCCTTACTCCAGTTTCCAAGCATGGTCTGCTCAATTTCCCGTATTTCCTGCTCGATTTCTCAACATTTTTTCTCCAGTCAAACGCTTTAAGACCTTATCTTGCCGCTGTGCGCTCGACGTTGACCGCAGCGTTGACGCTGGAGAACTTCTCATCGCAGGTCAGTCCGCCTCGTCATCGCAGTCCGTGATGCTCATGGGTATTCAGGTCGTCGAGCGGCACAACAAACCAGAGGTCGAGGCATCGTACGTCGCTCTCCTCGTTGCCGGCGATTCGTGTCATTGACCGCCTGTTACAGTGGATCCAAAGAGGTGCTCCTCAACCCACTCATCATCTCTCGTAATGAGAACGAGCGCGTCCTCATTGAATCGTCCGTGAACTCCATCCGACTCAGCATCAAGATCAAGCAAGCCGACGAGATTGAGAGAATACTGTGCCACAAGTTCACCCGTTTCATGATGCAACGAGCGGAAAGCTTTATCGTCCTTAGGCGAAAACCTGTCCAGGTGCGCAGCAGAGTCTTCCTTTAATACAATACCGACCGTCTATCAAGGGATACGACATATCCTTCCTCATAACGAACACGCATTCCGAGACAATGTTGAAGCACAAGATTGTCGATTTCATCATTGAGTGCGTCCCTTATCGATACAACGATCTCCTAGCCTAACAGGCGCGGCCAGGTTTATGAAGGAGGTTGACAGAGAGATTAGCGACATGAAATTGAGCCTCAATGCGCGGGCGCGTATCGTCGCCGAGTCATATCTGACTGCTGTGTGTTGTCTTCCCTTTTCTGTCGTTTCCCAGCTGATGCTTGCGCTGCAGATCAGTACTTGAATGTATCTTGGATTGAATGTATCACTAGAACGGAATGGTCCCATTCAAAATCTCAGCTTCGCTTTCAATCGCTCTTCAACGCTGCCCTTCCATTCTTCCTCCAATATGCTGTAGCTCGCCACATCTACGAACCGCCTGGGATCCTCTACATCTCTCCAACAGCCCCTCAGTATCCCTTCCAGTTTGGCGCCGGCTACAACGTCTAACCACCCTCTCATGCTCTTGTTGTCCACCGAAGTCTCGAACGTCACGCGATGTACTTGTCGCTCATTAAAGAGGTAAGCCAGGACCACATAGAGTGCCTCTGTCGCCACGCCCTTTCCTTGAGCGTTCGGTAACAACAAGATTCCAGCTTCAGCCGACTTTTGAAATTCGTCGAGATGCTTTAATCCCACAGTGCCCACGAACGTGGAGACGCCCTTCTCCGTGATATGGATATGATAATCCGCAAACCCAGGATTTGCAGCCCTCGTCTCCCTCAATTTCGCTGCTTCTGCCACGGACATCGTAATCGGGAGCTGCGGAAGATATCGCCGCACATCTGGATCTGTTCGAAGAGTTGCGATTAAATGGTCCTCGGAACTGTCTGCGATGTCGAACTGCAGACGATTGGTGGGCGATGTGAGTTTGAGTGGGTGGTTTCCTGCCATGATACGAGGTGTACTCGCATCAGCCTCGTTCCGGTATTTATAATTCGGGCTTCAGGGCTTTTAAGCATCCATGTGCTTCTGTCATGGTGAAATCGTCTTACTCAACCTGCCGGTACCCTCGCATGCATTCAATCATCTTACTCCCAATTCATTGTTCACTGTATCATCGATAGCTTGCGTAACTCGTCATGTATGGCGCAAGTATTGCGATGCGATGCTGTCTGATTCAAATTACAAGGTATCCTACAGTTTGGTTCGGTATGTAAAATTAGTATAGGCAACGAGTGCAGGTGTATGTATCAGTCCAAGACAGGCGGTACTTGCGAGTTCCTCAATCCAAACAATTCAACGATTTCTGCGTTGCCGTTAGTCAACGTGGACACTCGCCAGCGATAATAGATACCTTGTAAGCGTGCCTCCTTCCTTTGCAGTGGTGTCTCTGTTCGTTTAGTACCGGAAAATGCCTGTTTGATCAAAGCTTTCTTCTTTTCTTGAATGTCGAGGACCTGCTACCCGTTAGCCAGTCGTCGGAGCGGTGATAATCGATATACCTTCGCTTCTACTGTGTTCTCTGCGATCAGTTGGTACACATGGACGTCCTTCTTCTGGCCAATTCGATTGACTCTGTCTATAGCTTGACTTTCGATACCCTCTTGCCACCATCTGAAGTAAATATGAGCTGCTGGATGAACATAAGCCATGATAAAGTGTAGGAGCTCACGGGTCCATCCTACAAGAGAGCTTGGTGAGACGAGTCAACAGACGGTTAGACGATAACTCACAAGAACACATTATTCGCAACTAGTTTGAAAGGGCAGGTGAATATGCGTTTACGAACTTCGTGAAGAAACACACCAGTTAGATTGAGACCGAGAGCACCCTGAGATAAGAGTCACCATGTAGTCAAGGACGCTGACGTAACACAATGACTCACAGCTTTGAGAGAAAGTAATAGGACCTTGGGGTTTTCGCCGCTTCCAAAGGCGAGATCCTCTCGCTCGAGGAAAGTTTTGCCTTTCGACTTGGATTTGGGTTTTGCTTTACCCTTGCCCTTGAGCTTTTTTCTTGTATACGAGTCATCATCGCTATCGGAAACTACGAAGTCGTCATTGTCGCTATTGTCTTGAGGCAACGGAGAGAAGTCGCTGTCCAAATTGTTCATAGGGAAGTCATCAGAGTCATCGACAACAACCCGCCGCGAGGCTTTGGCCTTCCTCGCTCTTGCTGGTTCAACTTCCATAGGCTCCTCAACTTGCTTGGCCGCCTCGATGGGTATCGAGAATTTGGCAAGAACCTCCTGTCGTTTCTTCGCGGACATTCGACCGTCAAACCGCTCATATGGGATCCTGAAACACATGCGTCAAGAGTGTTGCTGAGATACTTGATGTAGGAGTGTACTCACCCTCGAGTATCAAGCACTTCAGCGATCTACGAAAGTCGTAAGCCTGAGGACCCGGCACAACGTTGCCCGTAACTTACTTTGTCCAGGAAGGTCGTGAACTGCGAGAAGACCAGTGATTTCTCAGTAACAGGTAAGAGAGTCAGAAGGTGAACAAGCTGATCGATCTTGGCGGACGAGCCTCCTTCAAAGGTCTCTTCTTCGGAGTGATACTGCATTTGGGTTAAGTCGGTTGGCGGAGGAGGTTCAATGACATCAGCGATAGATAACTCTTGACGGTCCTACAGGAACATGAACGACTGTATTCACGACGACAAGAGGGCTCACCATGGGACATTTCCCTTGACGACTTAAGATTTCTGTGATGCTGCACAACACATTAGAATGGGTACACGTAAGTGAAGACGCGACAAACCATTGAATGCAGAACACATGAGCGCATGAAGTTATTCGAGCATTTGCGCTATCAGGGACGTCCAGACAGATTGGGCACTCCTCGGAATCCTCAATAGCCTGTAGGAGCTGACTTTGCAATCGAGCTTTGTCCTCCGGACGAAGGGCGACACGCGGCTTGCTTTTGTCGTCGCTATCGAGCATTGCCCTCAACTCGTCAATGTAATTCTTCGGAACCAGGCCTGGATGCAGTGAAATCTGTCTCATGCGCGTGAGCATGCTCAGCACATTAGATTGCATCTGATTGACGATCAGCGAGAAAACATTGCCACAACTAGACAGATCTCACCGATTTGGCTTCTCCGCGACTAATGTAGCCTTGGATTCGCTGTTTTGAAAGATTTTCTACTTCGTCGTAAAGCTCCTGGTAAAGGTCAGCTACGAATATGTGGAAGACACGTAATAGGAAACCAACTCTAGCATCGTCGTGCAACGCCACCGGGACAAGAGTCATTTCCACCTAGAAAATGTCAGATTATCGAAACGACAAGATGCAAGAAAACGAACAGGAGGGAGTGGGATCAGCGGATTCCCTGAACTGTCTTGCATCTGTGCGCGGCTGAGTATATTACGAGGCTAGGACCAGACAACGACAAACCTCCTTTGTCCTTCTGATGCAAATATGGCTCATCAATGCCTGAACCTCGCGTCAGTAGATGTCAAGTGTATTTTGCAATGAACCTACGCGTAGAAGTTCGGCGCCAGCTGGAGTCCCATCCTTGAGTGGACGCAGTAGCAAACGTTTGAAAAAGTCTTCCTGGTCCAAAGGCTGACAGATCTTTAAGAACGTCATGATAGAGCCAAGATCCTGACGTCGTGTCAGCACGTAACCAGCACAGCCGAAAATCGCAATACCCTTGGAGAGTTAATCTGTAGACACATTTGAACCGGTAAGAGAGAATACAAAGGTTGTTTAACGTACGATGGGAGTACCCGTCAGAACCCAACGACGCTCGGCGGGGATTGCGCATACCGCCTTGGCCATTTTCGTCTTCGGGTTACGGATGCAATGACCCTCATCGAGAATAATTCGCTAGGAAGTACAAAATGAATGGAATACTCTCGCAGATAATCTGTGAACTACGCACCTTCCATTGAACACCAAATAGCGGCTTGCCACCTTTACGCTTCTTTTTGCTAGGGCCATCCTCCGGTTTGAAGTCTGTATGTTCTGTGACGCACACCTGATAGGTCGTGATGACCATGTCGAATTGGCCAAGATCTTCTGCGCTAACGGAACGACCTGGTCCATAATAGACGTGCGCCTTCAATGCACCCGGCGAGCAATGGTCTTGGATTTGTTTTTCCCAGTTCTGACAGTACCATTGGCGAACGAATTCGTTGATATGAAAGACGTACTGAAAGAATCGACAACGGTACGACTGGGAACAGGTTGAGCTTCCGATGTATCATACACGATCGTCACTCTTACCGATTAAGGTGGCGTTCGAAAAATGCGCTGGCTTGTCCTTCTTCGTTGCAAGAACAAGGGCAATCATCGTCAAAGTTTTGCCCTATGTTGCTCTCAGAAAAGCCCTGTTACGCGAGGGAAAGTCTTACCAAACCCTGTAAAGGTAGATAAGTCAACTTCGTCAAATATCTCGCAAAGACGCTTACCATGGCATCCGCAAAGAGGGCTCCACGACCTAATACAGGCGGAGCAGCCATAGGAGTTTTCGTTGCAACTATAGTGCATTTGAGAACAATGTACCCGCTGCATACGTCGTCGGACCTACTATTGAAATAATAATTGCTCTTCTGTTGAGGCATTAGCATGATAACGACAGCTTTGGGTGACCAACCGACCTTTGCCGGATTCTGGCGAAGCTGCCAAAACTGGACGGGTTTATCGCTTTCCTTCTTCGGCAAGACAGGGTATTCGCGTTCAATGCACCACTGTAGACCCTGGCTCTATAAAGTCAAAGTCAGTTCAAGGTCTGATCCGAAGGTAGCTGAAAGGGCACCTGATGCTTCATCAAGTCAACCACCAGGTCGCCCTTCGCAATCCCTGGTGGATCGGGATGCAGAGGAAGATTTAAAACATCCTCCGACGCACAGACACTGTCCAGCAGAGAACTTCGCCGCCCTTCATCGTCGACTTTTTCAAGGGTATTCAAAATACGGCTGAGCTCGGCGGCTTTCTTGCGAGCTTCCTCCTGCTTCAAAGCTGCTTCAATCTGGGCTTTGGTATTCGCGGTCACGTGAGACTTCCGCTGCTGAGAGGAACCCGCCGCACTTGCGCTGCCACCACTCGAGTATGACACCTGTGGAGGAGGGACGTAAGAAGGAGCATTGGCCCTAGTAGTCTGCCCGAAACCACGCTGTCCCGGCGTAGCCCATATCAACTTTGGTTGAATAAGAGCACGTTTGTCGGCTGCTGCGTAAAATCTGATTGTCCTGAACCAGAATGAGTGGCTGATGATGGGTGAGCGACGTTGCTTACAAGTCGAGTGTATAACCTCTGAATCCAGACACTGAACAGGAATAAGCTGTAGCCAAAATAGATGAAAGAGGACATACAATTTCCATCATGTATAATGGCCTCACAATTAACAAGGCGTTGGTCCAAAAGCGGCGCCAGTTTCTGTGCCACGTTTTTAGGGATATGGCCGACTTGGGTTCTGCTGATATTCAGGACTTGGATAGCATTCCTACCAATAATTAGAATGGACTACACGACAGAGTAGAAACCCTACCTGTCGTAGGCATTATGTGGCTCTCGCTGAAGGATAACCTCTTCTCCAGGACCGACCAAACCTGAGAAAGGCGTGAAATGGACCAAGAGCCTGGCAAGCGAGGAAACAGACCTTTGTAATATTGGATGCCCACTACGTTAGTTCGCATACTCGTGTACAACTCTTCGTGAGTTTCTTCTTCTAGAGCTTCATCCTCAACTGGGGCGAGAGCCTGACTACTTGAAGGCATTGCACTCGACGTCGCTTGAGAGCCAGAGTCATGAGGTAACTTTCGCTTATTTGGACTTGCTTTAGTGGCAGCGGTAGCTGCGCGCCGTTGCGCTTGACTTGAGATGCCTTGAGAGCTAGAGACTTGCGAGGATGACGTAGGCATAGCGGTAGTTGAAGGCGTGGCAACACTTGAAGCGGCGGCGGCGGCGTCTCGAAGGGCCCTTCGTTGTTTCTGACTAGGAGGTCCTTGAGACGATGGAACAACTACTGGAGATAGTGCAACAGCTGGAGGAAGGGTAGCTGGTACAATAGGTGCAGATGTGTTAGCCGCACTTGAATGCGGGTTTGTGGCGGCGGCGTCACGCAGAGCTCGTCGTTGTTTCTGACTCGGCGCGGACTGTGTAGCGGGCGAAACGGGTGTTGGGGCCGGTGGGCGCGCCGAAGGCGGGATGTCTGCAGGATCTATGCGCCTGTTGTGGATGGCAGTACGAATCTTTTGTTGGTCCTCCGGCCTAAGCAAGAACAATGAACGGACTGAAATTGATGATGGCAGAATGAAAGGAAGGACCTTAAAGATGGAAACTCCTTTATTTGATCCAGATTAACTGTGGCAAGTTCGGCAAGGATGTCTGGCGTGACACATCCCCTTTTTAATCGTGTTAAAAGCGCGATGAGGAACGACATTTTCGTCTTACCAATGCCGCCATTCGATAGAGTCACCAAAGTCAGCGGTGATTAGTTTGCCATATCGGAGGCTGCCTGTCTCCACTGGCGAATTCTGCAAAAAAAAAGGTTGGCGACGCGTCTCATTCAGCAGAATCACTTGACGGCACCTTGCAGGGCGGTGGACCATGACATTTAGCACGCGCCGACTTTGAATACTGTGCCCGACGTCAGACTAGGATGAGAGGGAGATGAATGGCCACGTACGCCGACAAGATGGTTCATGGTTGTCGAGCTCGTCGTGAAGAAAGGGTGCCCGACCGGCGACGTCAGACGCGCTGTGACAACAAACAAAGCACAACAAGTCTTTGCCTCTTACACCCAACAACGCGTCCCTCCCGTTTGACTGAGCACAATGTCACAAGCAGGCTCGTCGAAAGGTGCTCTTTATTTTCCCTCAATTTACCCTTTATTCATCGCTCCACACGCAGGCGGTCTCATCTACGACCCCGACCAGGATGCAGACGAGAAACGCGCCGTCCGCAAGGACTACCGCTCCCTCACACGGAACATGGAGCGTAAGATATACAGCATTCAGGCTTACCACTCGAAAAAGACGCGTTTTTGTAGAACATCAGGCAAATATCAATGATCTAAGCATCAGCGATATCGCGGAAGGCATTGGCAAAGCCGATAAATACTTTGCTCGAGGTACGCGTTTCCCGCTCCTCATAATGCATATGTCGACTCCAGAATGTAGTCAAGGGACCCCAAGAGGCCACACTCGATTCCGCGTTTCTGTTAATGGCCTCAAATCTCGGCGCTCAAAAGGCGCGGGCAATGAAATCCGGCGCAGGCGCGTTTGACGTGGACGAGTTTGTCTCCAAGCTCGTCACGTTCATGGGTGGCCGCAAGTTCGGCAACCAGATTCCGGGCGGGGACGAGTCTGACGCGGAAGGCGATGAAGACGACGACCCGGATATGGTTCTCGACTGGACCATTATTGGGCGTAAGGCTCTTGCAAAGATCCACAGAGCGCCAGCCATCGGCTTCATGTACGTCACGTCCTCTTTCTTTTCTTATCTCAACTTGAGCGTCTCAGGCTTGGGCCATTGTCACTGGAAGCGAAGAAAAGAGCTCCGGTACAAAGGGCTAAGTTGGAGAAAAACAAAGCGGAAGAGCGAAAGCCTCAGGAGTTGAAGGAAGAAGATATCGCTCGTTCTGAGAATGAGACTACGAAGAATGTTGCCGTCGTAAGTTACCGATGCATCCGTTTTCAAACCACTGTCAAACCCGCATTTCAGCTGGAAAACCTCTTGACAGAAATTGGGGAGCCAGTGAATCTGTTCAAATTTGTCATAAACCCAAATGACTTCGCGCAATCCGTCGAAAATATTTTCCATCTCTCATTCCTCATCCGTGACGGCAAGGTCGCATTGGAGACCAGCCTTGACGGCGAGCCCATGATATGTAATGCAATTTTCATCTCAAGTATGTGACGGCTTTTCTGATGTGCAAGTCTCCAGATAGCTGTGGTCAACCTTCGGATGAAGACTACGAACAAGGGCTTCGCAAACGTCAAATCGTACTCGAGTTCGATCAAGCCACTTGGAAGGTAAAATTCCTTATCTCGGTTTGTGAACTCGCACTGATTGCGTTCTTTTGCAGAGGGCTATCGAGGTCTTCAACATTACTGAACCAATGGTTCCCCAACGTCCGCCGGCGAAGACGCGCCTCGGGAACAAGTGGTATGGCTAGCTGTACTTACTGTACGTAGACGATGTCTTCTATCTGATTTCTTGTTAATTCTGTGGTGTATACAAAATATCGTATATTATTATGTGCTCTTGCTGGAATCGCTTACGGCCACAGACAGCTACTTGAACTCACCAAACGGGGGCGGGAAGAGGCGGAAGACTGAGGTCTTCAAACGCTCGAGTTACATCAGATACCACTGATGTTCAACACGATGATGTGCAAATTAGATATAAATTACGTGTGTAGGTATGTGGTATTACTGTCCGTCCTTATAATCCTTTCCAGCCTGATGATTAGAGATGAGAGGGATCGATGCCCAAGGGTAACATGGTTTTGTCGCTGAGAATAGCCTTGTCCCAAGTATGTTGTTGAAGCTACAGAGGGACGTTAAGGTGAGTATGAAAGAGAAAGACGAGGCTACGCACATGTTGAAGGGCCTCCGAGACGGAGAGTAAATTCATATGGTTAGGAACATTGTTATCATTCTAGGAGGAGATCAGCCTGCTGTAACGATCCTCTACGTGACGACATACCCAAAGCGCTTCGTCGAAATCTCTAAAGTGCAGACGGAGGTCAAGGGGAATGAGACTAGGGAAAATAAGAACATGGATAGTCGGTGTATACGGCTGATCCGGTGATACATAATTCGCAAGTTCCTGGAAGACATGAGTCGGATTCCAGAAGAGGGGGGCAGGCTCACTTGAGCAGAGGATATCGCAAGCTTAATGTTTTGTCTTTGGGCTCTGGCGTCCTGGCCGACAAGTACGAAGATCTCCCAAATACAGTCCACCAAGAAGACCGAAGACTTGACTGAGTCGACCAAAGATGAAACAGCCGAAAGCTTTGAAAAGATTCAGTAAGAGTCGAACCACGACGAAGAAAGTAACTTACAGCATTTTTGCCTCGAGAAGCATCCACATGCCACACAGTCGGATCCGTACGAGGTGCCATACTCCTCCAACGCCAATAATCGGCTTGAGCATACTCATCTTCACCCAGTACCATCCAGAACATGTCGTCGTCAT
The DNA here is from genome assembly GCA_015501595.1 of Hymenopellis radicata. NCBI lineage: Eukaryota > Fungi > Basidiomycota > Agaricomycetes > Agaricales > Physalacriaceae > Hymenopellis > Hymenopellis radicata. The sequence continues at coordinate 94,945 of JADNRX010000121.1, read as the reverse complement.
CATCACTGGCTCCATGAGCGAGTTCGACAACGTTCTGGCCGAGTGTCCGCGCATAACGATGAGCAGCCTTGCGTTCCTTCGACACAGCACCACATCCATGCCAAACGTAGATAGTGTCGAGCACAGACACGCAGTAGCTGAATCCGGAACACAGGTTTTTGATGTTCTAAGTTCGCGCTGAGTGGCAGCAGTCTCGTGTAAACAGCGCACGTACCAAATCAAGCTCGTCAATCGTAATGTAGCCTCCCTTCGAACGTACAACGTGCATAGCCGTGTTATCGGCCGACCAATGAGCTCGCGATCCCTATAAAAGGTTGGCTTTCATTCAATCGCAACAAAGGGAGGCTTACCTGACGTATCGCCAATTGACCACCCAGCACACTGAGGAGCTCCAGAGGCTCTGCATATTGCGGAACAGGAATCTGCACAATAACGTCAAGGCGAGACGAAACAACATGAGAAATGGTCTCACGTATGAAGTGCCATAACGTGAGGCGATCTCGGTCAGTTTACTCTTTTCTCCCTCATCGAGTCGACTGTTCTTGCCTTGCCACGCCCAGACAGTCGTAGACACCAGGCCACTGGATGTAGACTTCTTCCTGTGGATGATGACAATGATTTCAGAGTCGTAGAACACGGCAGACTCCTGTACAGCGGTAGCAGCATTCCCCGAAATCGACATAACGTCTACAGATATAGTGCGAATGCTTGGATCAGAGACATAGGTCGATGGATTGGTCGCGAGCAAAGACACATCAGGATGAGGAAGAGGCTCCTCTGGGAAATCTGGAAAAGCGATCAGCGCACAATGAAGAAAGGAAATCGCGAGAATCTTAACCAAGTGTCACTACTTCCGGCTTGTTGAGCTTCTTCGCCAGTTCTTCAAGTTCGTCAAAGTCAGGGCCCAACGATTTAACAACGTCGCGTGATAGCGTCCCTGCAGGAGTAGGCATAGGTGTAGCCTCCTCCTTCAACGGAGGTAAGCTGATTGCAGAGAACCTATCATAACTCGATCGTCGACGCTCTGGTGAAGGTGGGACAAGCTGTGGGCGCGCCGCAAAGGAAGGTGAAGGGAGAGGTTCAGGAATAGGGCTTTTTGGGACCTCCGGCTCCGGGGGGTAACGACGGGCTCCGGAGAGGCGGCAGTCTCGCTGAAAGCCTGTGCCACATCCATCACAGTGGCTCTATTGCCCGAACTGGGTATCCTTGACCGAGGTGAGGGTGAAATATTATCCGACCTGACAGCTGACGAGGTGAGGATGCTAGGCAGTCGAGGAGCAGGAGCCTGCACGCCAGTGTCACCAGCAGCGTTCGAGCGGGAGATCGGGGCAACAAAGTCAGCAGTCATGCCTGGCAGTGCTTGACGCCCAACCATTTTACGAGCGGGTTTCACCTCGGTAGAAGCATCGCTCGTTGGTGCAGGGGACTGTGACTGAATGATACCATGGTTGGCCCAACGGTCAGTAACATGTGAGCCGTTAAGAGTGCGGACAAAGGACGGCGCATCGGAAGACGTGACGGGGGTCTTTACGTCCTCATTCGTTGTCGTCGTTGTGGAAACGTCTGGCGGCAGCGAATCTGCCGATTCTTTCACGGGGCTGCTTGCGGACAAAGAACCTTTCGAATCGCTTGGGGCCGCGGATTTGCCCTTGCGGGGTTTCTTCGCTCTGTCTTTCGTCGGCTGTATAGCAAATATTCCAAAGCATGAATTATGAATATAAATGCCATGATATGAGACAACAAGAACACCAAAATCAACCCGTAAGTAATGTTGCAGCGCAATCACCAAAATGAACGCACATGAGCTAAAGGCTTCCGGGGTTCGGGTATTATCTCCGGTTCTGCGAACGAGACTTTGCTGCCAGTTCGGTGCACTCCAAGCTCATCGACTGCTGGGAACGACACTTTATTAGGCTCGGGGGCAGGCTTGAAAATCATCATGGTTGTTGCAGAGCCTAAGCCCTGGCCATTGGATGACTTTCCTTCAAAATGCTTGGTGGGTGAAGGGGTGCTCCGGGCACGCATGGATGGTAGCGATGGCGCATGCTTCAAGCTCTTCGGCTTGTCTTCGCTTGCTGGGGGGCCAACAGTGCGGACCTTGCGAATGGGAGAAGGAGAAGGTTTGGGAGAGGCGGGTGGTGACTTGGACTGCATGTTCTGAGGCTGCCAACGATCAAGGACAGAGCTCTTGCGGCCACTTTGACGCGTCGTTTCTTCCTTAATACTGGAAGGAGGACCTTGCAACTCTTGGCTTACTTTGACCATGTTTTGGACAAAGCCTCGACCTTGCAGCCTGCTGATACTAGGGGTGGGATCCTTGGGAGTATCAGGCTTCAGGAAAGCAGGCGAGGGCGTCTTGGATGGAGGTATGAGTGGCCCAAGAGATGTACGCGGGGAGGGTTGTATGGGTCTTGCGAGGGCAGGAGTGGACGCTGTCGTCGTAGGTGTGGATGAACGTTGAGATGGAGTAAAGGGGCGAGTTGGTGGAGACGACAGGGATTTAATGGATGCACCTGTTGCATGAGAGCTCACAATAGTGGGTATAGCCGTCGAGGTTGAAGCCAGACTACTAGGAGGACGCGACGATGAAGGTGGTTTCACGTCCAGTGGCCTTGTAGGGGTGCTTATGGTACGATCCCGACTTGGAGGCTTCTGAGGCGACATTGGCCGCGCTGCTGATACCTGTTCCATATAGCGTGAAGCCACTGAAGGGGTACTGAGTTTCCTGGACCTCATATCATCAGGGCTTGGCAATTGGTCCATACTGCGAGCACTAGGACTGTTCATGTAGAGCGACGCGGACGACTTTGAACTGGCAGTCATGCCAGGCATAGCGACACCTTTGCTGCCAAAGATCGGATGAGGAGCATCAATGCGTGTGCGTTGGTCAAACTGGGTCGGATCATGGGCATCCTGCTGTGGTGCGTGCTTATTTAATCGTGGACCAGTAGCACGGCCGCCCATGAAGGCGGCTAAAGACATGGACGGAGGATTCGAGGACGAAGGAGGTGGTTCTCGACGAAAAGTAGGAGATGTAGGGGGACTGCCCATAAGCTTCCGCATCGCAGCGTCCTGTGCCTGTCGACGATCATGACTCGACTTTGACTCGTCGGCAGACAATGGTGTGTCGTCTTTGATAGACGCCAGCTTGGAGGCTTCTGCAGCTGTAGAGACGTGAGTATACGAAATGACCACTGAATTAAAACGGAGTCGTACACAAGTCAAGACTCTGAATACGACTCCCGTAGCCAACCCCTCTGCTCCTGCGCTGTCTGGCCAGCCTTGATGCAGCGATTTCCTGCTCAAGCTTTCTCTGTTCAGCTCTTCGTCGGCATCCACCTGCTGCTGCATGGCCTTGATTTTGCTGGCCCATTCAGCGATGCCATCTTCGGGTTTAGGATAGTCGCCAGTACGCATTCTTGTGAGTCCCGGCGCAGAGCTCATCGTAATTCGTGGGAGACCCAAACAAGGCCTCGTTGCGCAGAGCAGTCGCGGAGCAAGGCGAAGAAGGCAACTGTGACCGTAACGTCACGTAAATAAGAAGAGCCTATTGATTTCAAGTTGAAGACCTCGGCCTTGCGTATTGAAGACTCTTATGGCGCATAGATGTCTTCCATGCGTGATATTCATTGCAAGTAAGACGCCACCAAGAATCATTCATGCTCAGAAATCTTACACTGCAAGTCATCATTAAAGGTCCAAGAACATTGAAAGGATTATGGAAGGATATCTATCACGACAAATGAATGGTGTCCGTTGTCAACTCGTGAACGCAGCGGGTATCTACTGGGTATGCCTGTCATCGAGCCGCCTACACTACAAGCAGAAGCCCAAGCGCGACGACGCCTAAAATGGATCCGACGCGGGCTGATCTCATTAAAGCGCCATTCTGGACGTCGTTAGCGACCACCGCCGTAAACAGACCGTCCGTGGCGGTCTGCGATACATTATCCGCGAGGTTGCCATCTACAAAGATTCGGTTAGACCTTGCCTCGTCTGCATAATGACTGTGAAAGCTCACCGATGAATGACACCCCACACAGGTCGATGGCCTGGTCATTGACTTGCGATACGAGATCGGGGAAGTTCTCCCTTGCTATCGTGAACGCCTCCTTGGTACAACTCGTGCACGCAAATGTGCTTATTCCCGAAGACAGGAGCTTCTGGACGTCGGCGAACAAGTTGAAGAAGCTCAAATCATCCAACGTGAGCTGTCCAACGATGGTCTCCAAATTCGTGAGCATCTCTGTGGCGCAAAGCTGACCGGCGGTATCACTTCACAAAGATTAATGTCAAATCTTGTTCGCACAAGCATTATTATTAGCACTCACTCCTTCAAACAAGCAACTTGACGAGCTGTCGGGTACGTCTGTTTCACAATATCGAGGACAGTACTCGCAATGTCCTCTGGTGCGCCAATACCAGCAAGATCATCACTGCAGCCAGTAGTCACATTCGCGACCATCGCCTCCAAAGAGGCGTCCGAGCACGTCCCCTTCGAACATAGCCCAGTCAACCACTTGTTGACGGTGTTAGGAACCGATCGCTCTGTGCCGACCACGAAAGACAACAGCGCTGCTGGGTTCATACATGCCGCATCAGGAGAAGTAAGCAGGCCCTTCACTGAATCGATGCAAGAAGAGGATAAAGAGATCCTTCAGACACGTCAATCCAAACTCATCAATAAATTATTAACACGATACGCACTGTGCAGATGCCAGTCCAGCAGTCAGAACGAGAGAAAAGAACTTCATATGACCCAGCATAGTGAACGTGTTTGAAAGGAAAGAATAAAAGAATGCGAAAGAAAATGAAAGTTCAGAAGAGAAATAGAGAGGAGGATGGCCATTTGAGGCGTGGAGCGTCGCCTATAAGCCTCCCCTTCTTCCAAAGTATCGGGTCGAGTGATGATTTGACGTGCCCGACAACACCCAATCAGAGCTCTGATACACATGCCGGTTACCATCCAAGTGTGATGTTTTGCATTGCCGAGACGTGCTAATGCAGGTAGCTGGACTGGGGCTGCGACGGTCCAATCACCGAAAGGTGTAGCAGCATATGAGTGACATTGGGAGGGCGTGATCGAAGAGGACCAAGATAGACCAAGATCATCTTTTGATCGACTTCGTTCCTGAAGAAATCCTTACCGATGCAGACTTTATTATTTATGTAAAGTATGTACGACCGCCCAAGAGATGGATATCAAAGAATGGGATTTGGCATTAACGTGTAATATTCTACATAAGTCCGTGACCCTCAATACGGGGCCTAGTGGTGGTCATAATCAAGCTAAGAGAACAGCCAAAAACGCAGAGACCGCTGCGAATTGTCCACCAATCCTGAAGCCCCATGCCGAGTCATTGTCTGTCGACGTCGCTGCAAACCCGGAGGGAGCTGTCTGGGATATCCCAGATGGTGATGAGCCATCTGCATGAATCAATGGTTGGTACGAGGTTTACGTCTCGAATAATGAAACACGTACCAGTGAATGAAGCGCCACACTCAGCTTGAACATCACTCTCGTCGTCGGACACAAGGGCGGGATAGTCTGCCTTCACGATGGAATAAGCTGCCTTTGAGCAATCGGAGCAAGTGATGTTGGAAGGAATCTGTGTATCGTCTGATCCAAAGAGCGAGACAATGTTGCTGAGACTGAGCGTCGTCCCCAACGAGGTTTGAAGATTGTTGAGGGTTTCTGTTACACAGTAGGTGTCCCCGCTGAACGTTGGAGACGTTTCAGTAAGATCAAATATTTCGAGTACTTGGAAATGGAGACTTACTCTTTGAGACAGACGACCTTCCTCACAGTAGGATACGCCTCTTGGACCGTGCTAATGATCGTGCTGGTTTGACTAGAATCGAAGCCAAAAGTCCCAAGCTCAGACGAGCATCCGGCGGTGATGTTGGTGACAATAGCAGCAAGCGTATCATTGCTGCATGCGCCGCGAGTGCATACATTCGTGACCCATGTGTTGATGGGGTCAATAATAGACGTGTTTGCAGACCCGACAGCGAGAGAGATGAGCGAGGAAGGGCTCAAGCAGGCATTAGCGTCCGCATTCGCAGTCACGGCGCCCAGCGCCGTGGTGCAGCTCGATGAAAGCCTGAGGAGTTATAAGACGGCCTCACACAGACAATGTAGGGACTTACTGGGCTGAGGCTGACGACGCAGCGAGAAGCAGAGTAAGAGTCAAAAAAGAGGAAGAAAGCATGGCGATTATTGTCAATCGGTTAGATGTGATGGGGTTTTATATCGCGCTGGTGATCACGAGAACGGGGAGATGAGACCGGCTATTTAACCGCAAGATTACTTTACAGCATACGTAACTGCGCAGGAAGGCAGTACAAGGCCATCGTGGATAGTACCCACCAGTGGCTCCCAATCGCCAGTTGAAGTTCCAAGTCGGATAATCCACATTAGACCGAGGGTGTTTGAAGCGGGAGTTTACAATTGAAGGTGGGATGACGCATTGTGAAGATCATTGCCAGAGTCAATTTCAGATCTCAGAGATGATGTGAGAGTCAAGAACAGAGGGCCGCCACAGTGATCGACGCCCCGCGCGACATTTCACATTCTTCACACTTCACATGTGGGTTCTGTCTTGCTCGCTATCCTGCTCCCATCCCCAATCATTCGCCGTCGTCCAAAGGTGTGTTTTGAATGACTGCCAGGCGCGTCGATTATGCATAACGCAGTTGATCAGATGATAGTCGACGAGCAACATAGCACAGCACCCAGCGTCGGACGCGACGCCAAGCAGCAACTACAGCGACTGTTACGCCCTCTCGACAATTCTTCCCCTGGTGTCGCGACAGAAATACGTCCTGCAGCGCCTGATTCGCCCATCATAGATCTGGGCTGTCTACCGATAACACTACTATCACGCTGCAGCTCTGCGGCGAGTCCTTCTCGTACACTCTCAAGTCACTCAGTCCCGATCCACTGGAGATCATACAACTCTTGAGACTGACGACCAGCGAACGCGGAAATTGGATCCTGGTTGGTGCTTATTACCGGCGCAGCGGAAACACGCCTGCTGCAGTCAAAGTTATGACTGCCATGCTGGAGGGTAATATCGTTCACAGCATCTCAAAGCTATAACTGACGCGACATTGTATCGACAGAAATGGTCAAACATAAGGTCTCTGATGGTCTTCTCAAGCCCGTCTTTCTATTCCTGTCCAGCTGCGAAACGGATCTCGGACGACGCGTCAAAGGTGATGCAGTGCAGGAAGCTCGACACCATTCGAATGCGCGGAAATGGCTTCAGAAAGTGTATGGCACGTTTACCGGAAATCATCCAGCTTCTGTGAAAGGTATCAGGCGGTCCGAGGAGACAGTACCGCCAAAGATATCCCGAGCTCCTTCTCCGCCGACAGCACCACAAGAGATACGTCAAACATCATCTCTACGAGCACAGGCATCTCATCATAAAATCTTGGAGCGTGAAATCGAAGCTTTACGAGATCGGCACGCGCAGACGTCAGATACGCTTTCTGAAGTGCGAGCCAGGAAAAGGAAATTGGAGGACGAGATAACATGGGAACGAGATACGAGGAGAAAGCTAGAAAGAGAGATTGAAGAATTACGGCAAGATCGCGACCGAGCGCGGCGAATGGAGCTGTATGCATTGGAGGAGATGCATCGGGAGAGTGAGCTACGCAGGCAGGCAGAGGATGCTTTGGAACGTGAGCGGTACTTTCGACATGAGGCGCAAGAACGTGCAAGATACGATATCGCATCAGAATAAGCAGTAATCAAATACGAGTTATCGACGCCACATTCTGACTAAGCAGCTATACAGGACCATCGGTAAAGTCCGGGTGCCGAAAGTCTAACTTTTACGGCTAGAATCAGTAGCACAGACCTGCACGCCCCGTTCAGCGCCCTCCTCAAGACTCGCAAAATGGCCACCACTCTGCCGAAAGAAATATCGAAACTTGGCCAGGACGTCAAGCTCTTCGCCAAGTGGGACACCCAGGAGTACGCCATCCTGCAAAAAAAATACCAGAAATTTATTTCTTACAACTCTCCTGCAGCGTTGAAGTCAAGGACATTTCCCTCACGGACTACATCCAGATCCGCCACGCAGTCTGGCTCCCCCACACCGCTGGCCGTTATGCCAAAAAGCAGTTCAAAAAAGCCCAGATGCCCATCGTTGAGCGTCTTGTCGACAGGTGCGTCTCGGGACCCTTTCAGGCGACACCGATACTCATGCAGTCGAACACAGCTTGATGATGAACGGTCGCAACAACGGCAAGAAGGTCATGGCCGTCCGAATCGTCGCGCACGCATTCGAGATTATACATCTCCTGACCGACCAGAACCCCATCCAGGTGCGACTGCAGTTTCGCGCAAATAGCAACTCCACGCTCAGTCTTCTCATTGCAGGTTCTCGTCGATGCCATCGTCAACACTGGTCCGCGTGAGGACTCGACCCGTATCGGTTCGCAAGGAACAGTCCGTCGCCAGGCCGTCGATGTCTCTCCCCTCCGCCGCGTCAACCAGGCCATCTCCCTTCTCACCATCGGTGTAAGTATCCCCGTACATCCGAATCACACATACATAATCTGCTCCTAGACCCGTGAATCAGCATTCCGCAACGTCAAGTCCATCGCCGAGTGCCTGGCCGATGAGCTCATCAATGCTGCCAAGGGTTCCTCCAACTCTTACGCCATCAAGGTACTTGAGCCACGCTCATCTTTCTCGGGACAATCAACTGACGTCTCGCTCAGAAAAAGGACGAACTCGAGCGGGTGGCCAAGTCCAATCGGTAAAACTCTTACTCGGCTGCCTCGACTGGGGATACGGAGCACGGAGGATGGTCGGGCAAAATTGAGTTTGGATCGTTGGGGTCTCTTTATTTTCACTTTATCTTCCATCTTCCGCATGACACTTAATGCACCCCATGCTGTCCTCCCATGTCGTATGCTTTCAATAAAGACACCTTCGCTCCAAATTTAGTCCTGTAAACGCGGAACGTTCGCGGCCTTGACGTTAAATATCTTACCTGTCAGACGTGTTCCTCATCGTCCATCAGTAGGCATCGAAACAACCTTTAAACTTCTCACGACATTGGAGCACGCGGGAATGAGAGCGCTCCGAAGAGCAACAGCATCGATGATTCTTGTTATTCCCTTGTACAAACTAATGAGTAATGCCAGCGAGTAGATGAGATTCAATCCAGACCAAATAGCAAATATAATAACAATGTACACCCTATAATCCATCCAGAAAATATATGGACAGAAAAGGAGAAAACGAGTAAAGCCCGCGAGAGAGAATTACAAAACGATGATGTAGTAGTATGAGACAAATGACAATGCAACGGTAGGAAGGGGTTGGGATTAATGCGGTGAATTTTGCGAGACAGCCTCAGGTAAAGTCGTCGGGAATAAGGCGATGAGATACAGCACGAGGGACACAAATGTGCATGTACTTTGAGGCGGCGGAGGGAGATGGTGGTATACAGATTGTGGAGCGTCTAGGGATACAAACTGAGGACGAGGATCGTTCGAGGACGGGAGGACCGAGGGTACGGGCAGACAGGTATAGAGAAAGTCTGTGACCGCAAGGCTGCATTAATAGCAACCGCACCCATGTAAGAAAGTCGCTGCCGTCGCAAAACCCGAGAAATGTTTCCGTTTCCATATCTATGAATCGACGACTGCCATGGCGTCGTTTTTGGGATGGGTGTATCAGCGCGAGCAGACAGACAGTAAAGGCAGATGTTCCGTATGATGCGTGTCCTGGAGAGAGAAGAAAGCCGGTATCGTAAGGGTATAGCACTACCGCGATACTGTCGGTGTGTGACCTCCTGGCGTAGACCCGCGCGGTGTTGATCCAGAAGCACCTCCTCGGCTGATGGACCGGCTAACGCTCTCGAGTGCTTCTGGTGCGGGCTTGGGGACCACACCAGCTAAGCCCTTGTACCCGTATGTCTTCCCAAACTCTCTGAGCATTGCCTGGCCCATGAGGCAAACCCAGCCGAGACCCTCCCCATTGGTGCTCTGGCCAGGCCAAAATAGCTCCCCCTCATCGTCCTCAATATCAACTTCGTGCTCGTCCGTTGGTGATAACGTCGAGTACATCATGCGTGCAAAGGTCTTTGGAAAGTACTTTTGCAGCGTTGGGAGGGTGAGCGTCTGTTGTGCCGAATTGAACGCGGCTATAGTGGCCGACATTATCGACATGTGGTCCTTTATCGAACCAAGCATGTTCGCTGAGACGGGCACAGTGACGGAATTAACTGAGTTAGCAACGTGAGGAGGAATGGATCTGGTGTATTTTGTGGGGACCATGCGGATGTGAGGCGCAGGACCAGGAGCGGCTTGTGCAGGAGGTGCAGCAAGTACAGATGAGGTATCGGGGTTAGGTGTGTCACCATCGCGGCTCGTGGGAGTGGAATTGGCGCTGCTGGTCGGAGCGATGCTTGCCGGTGAAGGGAGCATCTGGGAGTGCCCTGCTTCTTAGCGCCTTGCACCGAAGGAGTGCTCATTTCCCGTTCTGCCACCGCAATATTTGCGACAACCTCGTTGCGAGCCTTGTCGATTATCTTGTCAACCTCAACATTGAGATTTCGGTGATGATAGGCAAGCTTGCGTGCGTGTATGAAACCTTCAATCATGAAGCTGTTGACAGAATTACAGCCCATGAGGGAAACGAAAGAGATAAGAAAGCTTACATCAAACCAAGAAGTGCCTTCTCCCCCTCGGTAGAAGCTTCTGCGGCTTGCCACTTTGTCTTACACCAAGTGAGAAAGGCGGTTGTGGTTGTCCAGGAGTCGACAATGCAACAACGCCTGCTGTAGTCCTTGTTCCACAAGGCATATGTGAAACAAATCAAGGCATCGACGAGTTCGAGACGGGCGATGAGACCACCGTACTTGTGGTAGGAAGAATTTGCGGGCGGAGGATTTGAGAGGGAGCGATATTCACGATGTGATGAGGGAAAAGTTGACCAGAATCGTGCATCACCTGAGTATTTGAGTTGACGGCCCGCAGTGTAGTAGCGATCGTGAATGAGGTCAAAGTGTCGGAGCGATGGACGGCCCTGCTTTGGCCGGCGGACAGGCATTCGAAAGTCAACAGCACCGTCGAGCTCGGCTGACGTCGTTGGAGCGGCCGACGGCGGCGGCGGTGGCGGGGGTAGCGGCAAATCCTCGCGGACTTCGCCTTCCTCGCTCGGCTCCATTCTTGTGGCGGTGAATGCATTTGGGTTGCGGTTGTGTCTCGAGGTCGCAGAAGGAGCAGGCTGTGGCGGAGGTATCGATGGCTGATGACTGGAACGGGTAGACTGGGAGTCCGTTCTAGGCCGTTTGGGATGTTCTTGCGTAAAGGTTGTGTCCTGTTTCCGCTTCTGCCCTAATGCAGGCGACGACGAGCGAGATGCTGGCGGTGAAGGTGGGAGATTGGGGAGGATATGCTCTGAAAAGTCAGAGAATAGCTGGACAAGGGAGCAGATTAGCAGTGAAGCAGGAGCCGAACGGTCAGACTGACCTCGAGGTGCCTGAGGAGCTGCTCTCTCGACCACGTCCTGAATATCGCCAATAATGAGCAGGAAATCGAATATAAATGACTGGAAACCGACCGTTTTGTGCGCTGGGAACGCTGGGAAAGGGATACAGATGCCATGATGGTAGGTCCCAAAGCAAATGCGTGTGACATAAGTCACTGTGACGTCCGTGGTAAGCCTCTGTTGCTGTCGAATGCGTGGGTACTGGGCTCAACTAGGCTTTCCTAAATGCTCTGCTAATACTTTACTTGTGCTTGCTGTTTCACGCTGCTACTCACCAACGGTCTTTATCAGCCGCCTCTTCAGTCATCAACCTGGCCATCTCCGCGGCCGCTTCCCTGCATAGCTATTGACATGTTTTTTGTTCCCAGCCGCCCTTGTTCTCTGCTGCTCTTGTTCGTCTCTGTTGTTCCCCCAACAATACAGCAGCCCTTCCCGCTTATTGTTACCCACCGACAACCTGTGTTCGTTGCTGTGCCGCCCGCCGTTTCATAAAAGGCAAAAATACATCTAATCTAATCTGCGACGCGATCAGGAACCGGCTCCGGACTCGACGCCTTCCTCCGTCCCACCTGGAAGAATTCCCAGTGAACGGCTTCCAAATGAATCCCTGTCCAGGTGCTCCATTCTTGTGTTCATATGCTCGTCCTCCGTCCATTCGTTCCTCCGACCATTTTCCCCCACGCACCCCTGTGGATGTTCCATTCGATGATGCATTCTGTGCACCACATGCCCGTCCGGTCACAGACTCGACGTCGAAAATGGAGTTACTGACACCGATATTGGGTTTGGCCTGTCTGCTCGGATCACCGCACTCTAGACACTCCAGCGAGCACCCTCGCAACTCTCCCTTTGGAGCTACACGGCCTCTGAGACGAGACCGACAACCTTGTACTCTGTGTGACTCCTCTATCTTCAACCCACGACGATCGCGTTCACTCTCATCTCGAGTCAGTCGGCTCATTTACACCGGCCAGGTACCGAAGACATCCCGAAACGCTGTATTGTAGGTTAATAGAGTCATCATCACTCAATCTCAGTGTGGCATCTGCTTGTCATTTATTGATACACCACCCCGCGTCAGCGAATTCTCCGCCCATGTATATATCCTCCCGATGTATACGGTCTCCACTCCAGCGCGACGCTATCCTATAACAAGTTTCCAGTTCCATCCCGTGTTAATCCCGTGGCATAGGCAAAGCGCCCAGAGAATACACATGCTATCGTCCAGTGGCACCTTGTACCTCGACGATTCATCAGCCAAAGGTGAGATTCTCTGCTACGGCGAGTGCCATAACGACCTTTACTTAGCAACACTGTGTGAAACAAAGACCGCCACCACAAACAGTCGCAGCAATCAACTGTGCAAGTTACCCACGAAAACGCCTCCAAATAAGCCGACTCTACCTTCTGGACATTCCCACCCCAAAACGACGCGCTCCCCGAGGTCCGAGTATATCTGACGTTCTAAATCTATGGGCATATGAAAAGGCGGCCGTAATGATTCGACCGCTCAAGGACTCAGTCGACAGCCGTAGACGTAATAGCAGACAGTCCTTCTATTCTAGCCTTTCGTGTACCTACAGTCAGTAGCAGGTTCACTGGAAGGTGAACACTTTCCAACGGAAACTTGAGAGTTCAAACACGGAAGCAAAAGCAAAATCGCTGCGATCGCAGTAGCCGCAAATCATCTACGCCCACGTGACCAATTAGAAGCGTCGACGCGACCCAACTTTTCGCGTCATCCACGAGTGGGATCAGATAGAGTGCAAACCAGATAAAAATCTCCAGATATGGTCTACTAAAAAGTACATTACAGGGGATAACGAGGAGGAAAGTACAACAGAGAGATGATAATATACAGGTGTCCAAGAGATGGCAACAACAAGATAGCAATAGGCGACGAGGATTAATAGAGAAATAAGATAGACATGATGTGGATGAAGGGTGGATGGTAGATGACGGCGGTCACTTTCGAGCCGCCTTTGTGCGCTTCGCTTTCGCCGGAACTTTCGCAACATTGGCTGCTTCAGACTCGGTTATACTCGGCGTAGGCGCGTCTTCCACTATCTTCTGCGGCGCAGGAGTAGGGGTAGACCTCGGTCTAACAGTACGGTAAGACGGCTTTAACACCTCCGTAGGAGGCGTCACACGGTTTCTCCCAGAGCGACGGGGGCCATCGCCACACACGTCTACAGATAGGTCCTTGTCGCCGCTACGGGGCGACGGTGAAGGTTCTACTGTCGTGGACTCGGACTCAGCGCGATCTGAGCCTGAGCCAACCACTGTGCCGGATGTTTGCGAGCTCGATCGGTGGCTTGATGATGGGATGGAAAGGGTAGCCTCTGACGACGCGGTGTTGGAGACAGATGGAATGGGAGTTTGCGCTTTGGGTGTGACGCGACGCGGCCTTCCAGCACGGCGCGCTGGCGGAGGTGTCGAAGATGACGCAGCTTGGGTGATAGGCTGCTCTGCATTAACGGATGGGGATATGGAAGCTTCTGCTGCCTTGCGCCTGGTCATGCGGGTTCGCTTGGCTGGCGGAAGAGAGTCGTCTGCAAACCCATTCTCGGAGCCATCTGGTGAATTGGAGGTATCAACCACTTCGCGATTTCGCTTGCGCGTTGCTGGGCCGGAAGGCGCCTTCGCGGCGAGCTGGGAATACCACGGTTTATCTTTGAGCACCTTGTGCCACGATCGGTGTATGGTAGAGAGATAGAGTATGGTCGTCGATTATAGGACCTGTGAAGTAGACAGTGCACGGTTTGGCGTCTAGATATATGAATGAGACAGCGTTCTCAACACAGACGCCACGAGACTCACCTAGTGCCTGCTTGCATCGTGTCTTTGTGGTTTCCCGCGTAGCATCACCCCAGAATAGCCAATGTGATGGCAAAGAGGGTCGCTGAGAGACCGAAAGTGCTGCGAGGACGTAGAGGGTAAGGTCCTCCAACTCAGCGGGTAACTTCCAATGCCGATTAGCGTAGTCGATGGCTTGCTCAACAAGAGGAAACTCTGGAGATAGAACATAGTATTGGCCGCGTGTCCAGACGCCCTTCATCCCGGTGAATATTGGCTGGCTGTTAGGATATGTGGCGAAGCTGCGACCGCGAGCAGGAGAGGGAGGGAGATGACAGTAGCGGCCGAGCATGCTCGTGAGTCTGGATGACGGTAGCTCGCCGTCTGTGCTTGGGGTATCTTCGCGGTCGCTGCGTAGGTCGGAGATGGGCATGCCTCGGCGGGAAGTGGATGCTATGAATGTGGGGCGGCGATGGGGTTATGGGGAACGTCTGAGGACATCATCAATGGCATTGATAGTTGCCGTTGGCGTCGTTGTCGTCGGGGATGAGATGGCGTCGCTGTTGCAAACAACGAGCTTGATGGCGGGCGAGGAGAGGATGCGCTACACGGACACGATGGAAGCGTTAAATAGAGATTCAAGATTGTGCCGCATCATGTACACGGACCTTAATTGGGACAACACTGCTTACCTGGGTCCTTTTACAACAAAGGCAATTAGAACAAAGGAAAGTAGCATTATTGTGGTCTTTATTCTCTATTCTACACCGCCCTTTCCCTCCATAATAGCACTGCGTGTTCACTCGAAATTGCCCGACCTAGGACCAGATCCCTCGAGATAGCAGCTTAATCCATCTGATCATTACATAGGCACAGCACGCGCTGTATTGGAAATGACTGTTACACTAACCACCACCACCACTTTACACGAAAACGCAGCAATCTAAACACCTGAACGGCCATGCTGCTTCTGTGAAATGTCTCAGCTTCCTGATTCCGCATTGCCCACTTCCCTGGCAGACGTGAAAGACAGTCTCGTTGGCAGAAAACTTCGTGTTGCAGGAAGGTGGGCACGTGTATTGGACAGTACTGAAGGGTGATAATAAGATGGGTCTTCTAGACTGCTATCCTATGACGCGATAACCGGCACGATTATTATCGTCGATGGGACCATTGGACTGTTGGTCGACGTGACTAGCTGCTTGGACTCGTGGGTCCGAGAACGACTTGGCACCGTGATGGTCATAGGCGATCTCCAGAGAACCGCGGTACGGCAAATCCAGTAGAAACAGAGTGTAAAGATTTACAGGTTTTCAGGATCGAGTTCCTACACTGGAAGAGTCGCGAACTTGTGTTAATATGCACCTCGTGCTGCGTGCCATACATGTGGGCAATTGTGGCGGGATCGTCGATCTCGAGGAGTGGAACTCCGGCATGGCCGCACTGCAGTAGTACTGCTGCTTTAGCTTAAGAACGTCGAGACTGGAACGCGTGAATCCAACTAGACTACATATAAGAATCTAAATGTACAGGTGTTACAGAATAGAAAACAATAAATCAGAGCAGACTGTCAGAAACTAAACATCAAATCTCCGAATAACTAGTCGATCCGCGCCCGCCGTCACCACTCTTCGTTCATCAAATACAAGAGCGCACTTACGAGTGCTGACAGGATCTATTGACGGTTCGCAGACCTGTGCACCAGTGCCCGCCTCGAGATCCCACACCCATACGCCACCGTTCAGCCCTAGGCTCACGCATCGGCCATCCGCAAGTGCCAGAGAAGTGACTGGACCCGTTTGACCATGCAAGTTTCTGACAAACGTCAACTTTGCCTGTCCGGACGCTACGGAGGCGGTTGTCGGGAGCGAGAGACGATAGAGCTGCAACGTTGTCGGCGAGTACATTGCCGATGCCACCAGCGGATGGTCTATTGTCCGGTCTTCTGTGGGAGCGAGCACGACCCATTTGCCATCAGTCTGTGTATCCGAGATGGCTGAAACCTTGCGGCTCCATTGGTCGCGAATACTTTGCAGCTTGCGCTCGTCAATCCAGCCGGACGGGATATCGAATGACCGAATGGTACGCGTGGAGATGACCGTCATGGGCTCGTGCTCAGCTTCGAGCATCGACGAACGCGTAATGGTGGGTTCACGTCCGGCAATGACTAGCTCTGTTGCGCCAACAGACCAATGCTTGGGATATACATGGATGCCATACGCGAGAACTAGCTTGTACGTGGATGAGGTTGGGGTTGACAGGACTAGTGAGGCAGGAGGATAGGATGAGAAGGAGGTGAGAGTTTGTGTATGGACGACATTATCAGACGACACATCGTACATGGACAGAGAAAAGTTTTCAGACAGGGAGATTAGGAGTGGGTGGTGGTAGACCGCGTTTGTCACGGAAGAAAGGGATCGGAAATTCCGGCCAAAGCTTGAGGGCACATAGGTGACCTTGGGAATGGAGGAAGCAAGATGGTTATGATTGATGTGGAATATCGTAAATTCTCCAGTGGAAAGGAAAGCAGCCAGTCTCACATCCCCGGATACAGGAGAAGACTGGTCGAGACATAGTGCGGTGACTCTCGTGGGTGTCCCAGGACGCGAAGATAAGCATGGTAGAATGTGCTTGATCCCCGTAGCACCATGTAGATGAATTTCGCATGCCAGAGATTCTCTGGACGACGCCAGAACAATAATTGGCCCGGCCAACAATATATGCATGCCTTCCTGCTCGTGAGAGGGAGCTGGGGAAAAGAGAGGACCGTTATCTCCAGAGGATTCAACAGAACACCGGCCTTGGCATGTTGTAAATCGCATTCTACATGACAGCCGCGAGAGCCTGCCTACCTGTCCGCCAGTTGGAGCTTATGCGAAACATCCACTTCCAATCCTTGTGGTCCTCTGTCTTGGCTCGTCCGGGGAGCGCACGCACTTCCCGACCGTCTGTGCGCCCAATGAACCCGCGAGCACCCCGCAGCCGAGCGCGACCGTACACTTTGAGATACAGATTTCTCCATAGCTCGTTGTCTGCAGCTAGCCGGGCCCAGTTTCTGCTTGTGGACTGGGTCGCACAGAGATCGACCCAGGAGAGATGGGAGAATATGCAGAGGATGAGCTCGTCGTACAACGCCGACTCAAATGTTATTCCGGGTAAAGAGACGACATGAGATCCCCCAGCAGCATGTAGCCGTTTTGGCGGTGGTAGTGGAGCAGGCGACAGTCGGTGCTTCGACATGATCGCAAGAGGCAGGTTTACTCCTTGACTTGCTACCACCACCATTATGGCTCCCTCTCGAGGCGCGCTCGCCCGTTCTCTGCATGTTACACTCGCCAGCCACAAAGGTCCTGTCCATGTCGCCCGCTACGCTAAGGGCACCGCGAAATACATCCTTACTGGAGGACAGGACCGCACCATCCGCCTGTGGAATGCGAATCTAGGCACCGAAATCAAGGCGTTCGCATCGCATGGATACGAAGTCTTGTCCATCAGCGTGTTGGTCTCGCCTATTTGCTGGGAAATCTCCGGTTTTTGAATTCGATACACAGCGCGCATGACAATGCCAAATTCGCGTCTTCTGGAGGAGACCGTTCCGTGTTCATCTGGGACGTTGCTACTGGCGTCACAACGCGACGATTGCCCGGCCATATGAGCAAGATAAATGTCGTCGAACTCAATGAAGATGCTAGTGTAGTCGCCAGTGGTGTGTATCTATTACTGTCACCTTCTACCTCTATTAACAGCGTGTCTAGGCTCATTTGACGCTACTGTTCGATTGTGGGACCTCCGAGCACAAAACAGAGCGCCTATACAGATACTGGAGGAAGCCCGCGATGCTGTTCAGACTGTCTGCATAGATTCTACAACAATTATTACCGGTTCCACGGATGGACATGTTCGCACATACGACCTGCGCAAAGGCGAACTGCGGTCGGACTTTATTGGAGGTACCAAATTATTCCCATCCAACATATCTATCGCTCAACTGTGTTCAGAGCCTGTGGTGTCTGTCGTTCCAACTCAGGATGGCCAGACCGTACTCGTAACAACCCCCGACTCGACGTTGAGGCTGATGGACATGTCGACGGGCAAGATGCTCAATAAATTTACTGGCCATGTCAACAAATCATATCGTATTCGGGGATGCTTCGGACACGGCGAAGCCAACATTGTTTGTGGTGATGAAAATGGCCAGGTCTGGGAATGGGATCTTCTCGATGTAAGAGAGATGTTCAGTCTTTGTTCCGATCTAACAATTCTTTTGCAGTCGCACTTGATGCAACCCAATCCGCCACCAAAGGTACACGACAAGGTGATAACGTGGACTGAGCACCACCCAACCGATGCAGGTGAGATGATCACAGCCAGCGCTGATGGGACGTGTAAAGTTTGGCGTCACCCCGAATAAAATTGTACAAGTACGGCAAACCTTGTACTTGACTTATTATCCATAGTGCGTGTATGATACAGATGGGAATTACAGTCCTATGCGAATGGAATTGGTTGGTACCCGCCAGAATTCCCACTTGCACTACTCTGATTCTCAGCCTGGTCGGGGAAAGAAAACCAGGGCCCCGGAAACGCTTCAATGTCCTGCATCTGGAAATCCGACGTATCTCGACGAGAACTGGTCGAGTAGCCGGAGGAACGTATCGCTACTTGATCCGTCGTTGACATCCGTTGACATATTGCTGTCGAATGATAGGTCGTTCGCAAACGAGTGGTCCTCGTTCAGTTTTCCTGAGAACAAGGGGGTATCCGTGGGCAAGCCTCCGGCGCCGTAATTGTACTGGGGCTGCGGTATTGGAAGTGTATCGTTAGGATGGGGTGTCGTCCAATCAGGACCCATCTGTGACGCGAAAAAGTCGACCAATGACTGTTGGTTGTTTTCCAGCATCATGGGAACCGGCTGTGGGGGAGCGGGGGAGGGCATGGGGCGTCTAGCGAGCAGCCGGCTCACAACCACTCTCGTTTGGCCTCCAAAGATTTCGAGCTCGTCGTCAAAGTCTGATGTGTCTATGCGAGGTTTGGCAGAGTAGCCGACGACCTGTTCGGCATCCTGCTGAGAGAAGAATGTGACGGCTCTATCCCGGAGTCGCTGGAGTATCACCTAGAGCGTACGTGAGGTTGACCAAATCATGCCGGCAGATGGTATTTATTTACCAGTCCATGTCGAGCGCGAGTTGAGCTAATAGAGCCTTTCTCAAAAAGCTCAACAGCGAGGCAGAGTTCGGCGAATGCGCGCGCAGCGAGATGAGAGTCTCTTGTATGAATTGCCACTGTTCCGACGATGATCTGGAAACTTTGAGCAATAGTTATGAACGAAGAGGGGAAACATACAGAAGCGGAAAAGACTAAAGAGGATAAAATGAGCTCCGAGTGTGCAAGAGGTAATCAGAAAAAAAACTCACAGCTTGACCAAATACTCCACCAACGTATGAGCAATTCGGGAAACCTCGTAAAGTACTTGACTTTTATGCTTATAAGACCGGATGCGCAACGGTATGCCGCTAGGTATGACGCAGCATACGGGCTCAACAAGGGATCGGAAGGATGCGTCAGCACTGCTTGAGCAAAGTAGCTTCGATGTATATACATTCCCGCTACAGAGAAATATGAGTACGGATCAAAAGGGGTGGTAGGTATCACTCAACTGACAGCGCGATGCTGCTTCAGCAAGAACGGACGGAAGAACTTGTTCGGTAACGGCGACCCCTCCCACGATTTCCCTATCCTATACTTTTTGTATGGCTTTCCTTCGCGTAGTATACGATCAAGATCCAGAATCGCGCTATAGGGCAGGGGCTTGGCGCTTAATGTCACTTCAGCGACCTTTGAGATCAGCTGGGTATAGGTGAACACTCCAACGCAATGACAATCTTATAAAATATACGTACAGTCTTTGCAAAGTTCCATTTGAGCCAGTGATCTACAAAAACGTTTAAGGTATAAACGCGGGGAGAAAAGTGGACTTACAGCCGGGGACGATAGTTCCATCTTCGTCGAGGCTTTGTTCATCATCTATCGGTAACGGAACGTCGACATAACTCAGCCGAATTGAAGGAGGTCTCCCAAGCTTGACGCTCTACGCAGAGTAATCAGCAGAGTGTGATGACATGACAAGATAATTCGGCCTACTAGGGACACGTCGTACGTGTACAACTCCCAAAACAGCTTTCGTCGTCGATCCAAAATCTTTGGGTCCAACTTCCATTGCGCGCTTTCACGATCTAGACGTCTTAATATGGAGACATAGCAGAGCCGGTTCATGAACGTACGGAGACCAATCTGAACAACAACAACTACATCAGTCAATATCAACATCATTTAGCAGTAACGCCTTACGCTCTGTCCAAGTTTTGACGCCAACGCAACCATTGACCAAGCACCTTCCATCGTGAATCTCCTACCTCCGAGGCTCAGATATACAGCCATCAGTAGCAACGCTTGAACCGTCCCAGTCTCTGGTGAACTGAACAAGGGATGCAGGTTAAGAGCTGAAACCCCGAGGTCGAAATAATTATCGGCCTCTGGACTATAAGGCGGCGCAGTGAGATCGAGGAGCGTCCCAAGAGCGAAAACTAGGGAAGGAATAAGTCAACGCTGAATGGAAATAAAAAACATATCCACAAACCCAGAAACAGTGTCGCCAATTTATGATGCATCACTGGAGTTTCTGCTTCACTAGCTTCGGTATGCAGTTCGACACGCTTGTAAATAGGCGCCAGGATATCATCAACAATCTCGCTTCTAGTGACCACATTGCCACTCCAAGCCCCGTTCTGTAGATAGGTCTCGCAGAGTGTCCAGGCGCGCGGTTTGGGGGGGAGGAACGCGTAAAGGAGAGGAAGAGATTTTGCAACGTCCCATGTCGAGCCTTCGCCTATAGGGAAACCTGTTTGTAGCCGGGATACAGGTATAGACTTGAAGGATTCGTTGTCGACGAAGCTTTGGTGCTGAATTTCTGCGCCAGCCTTGAGTGTCACTCGAACCGTGGTCTTTGCTTGAAATGAGAAGGACTTACTAGAAACAATGTCTGTCGAGTAATGTTAACGCTTGCAAAGGTCGGGGCTCAATGAGAACTTACTTCTGTACCAGCTGTACTTCCAAAGTACTTGGTGCTACCATTCTCGTTAATCGTAAGGGTGCCTAAAGCATCGGCGAGCTCAAGAGTTGGCTGCTCCTGCTTCTCTGTAGGCAGTGAAAGTCCAGGAGGAAACTTGATGTTCAAGAGCTCGGGACGCAGAAGGGAATGTGTATCGGTAGAGATGGTGGATTGAAACTGTTCTATAGCTTGTTCTAGTGCTTTGATGCGTTCTCCCATTTCTTCAACCTTGTGGTGGAGATCGCTTGTATCGGAAACGACGAGCCTGTACGAGAGATTAGCTATCTCTTCCGACGCGTCAAGGACTTGTTACTTCTTGCCCGTGCCATTCGCAAGGGTCCCTGGAGTGCTATTCAGAGCCTGATAGGATCAAGGTCAGTGAATTGACATACCAGTGGGACAGATCGAATCGCAACCGCGTCGCACTGGAGGGAGTGAACATCAAGGAAGACATAGAGACGGAGACTAACAGCAAGAGCCACAGGGAATCTGTTTATCACATTTGAGTTTCAACCTGGTAAGCACGATGAGCATGACCGAAATGAATGTCAAGACGTGCTAGTCACGGACCGGCGGCATTCAGCGCAAGAGAGCTGTCCGCGAATACGGCGCATGTCAGTCTTTTCCTTGTTGGAAAACTGTACATAACTAGGGGCCATCTTGGGGGGTACATATAGAGTGGATACAGAGGGTGGGGAGAACCGACCATGATCGGACTCTACAAGAAGTTGAGTCATCGGCCTTACATAACGACCACCACCATGGTGCACTCCTTGCTTGCTCATTCCAACCGTTACTCAACGATTTCCAGCTCATTTTCTCCGTTTTCAAGACGCTGACAGACCAGCAAGTCACTGTCGAGCTCAAGAATGATCTCTCGATAACGGGTGTCCTCAAATCGGTCGACCAGTGCGTGTAATGGCAGGCGCATGAGCATCGGACACTGATCAAGGCTAGATTTTTAAATATACGACTGGACAATATCCAGGTCCTGGATGCGGCACGGCATCCTCATATGGTGCGCTTCGAGCGGACGACTTGATTTTATCCTAACGATGTGGCAGATGGCTGTCAAAAACTGCTTCATTCGTGGGTCGGTGGTACGCTACGTCCAACTGCCAGCAGAGCATGTCGATACGCAACTCCTAGAGGATGCGACAAGGAGAGGTGAGCGTCATAGACTTTTACATATCATTATGTTTTCAACGGTTATACAGAGGCACAAAATCAGGCGAAACGATAGAACGACGCGTTATGTACGCGCCGGCGATGTATATTACGGGTATTGGGTAGACGCTGTCAAGGGACTCTGTGCACGCTCTTAGAGTGGGAAATATTCTGTAACTGGACTGTGCGATCCCGGGAATCATCACACTGTGTACGCGAATGCAAGTTTCCCAGCTGCAACGCGCTTAGAGAGCTTGGGTTTCCGGTAACATTCCCGAGTCGATATCGATATTCTCGTCGAACTGAATGACGGGCTCGTATCAGTTGAGTGAGAATGAGAGATAACATGCCAATACCGGCTAAGTAAGCAGCTGAAGCGAGCGTCGGCAGTTCGGAGTTACTACATAGATCGTTGTCCGAATCCGTTCCTCGCTTTCTTTTACTCCTTCCTCCACGTAGCCAGTACCGACCATGGACATCTCGTGAGTCGCCATCGTCGACGATGCCGCCGTTCTCTATGCTCATTATGTCGCGAGATCTATTCTCCAAGGCGGCTACGCGCACCCGCTCTCGCGTTCATGGCAGAGCCGGCGCCAGCTCACCAAGTCGATGCTCATGTACCCCATCTTCATCACGGACGATCCGGACGCCGAAGTCGAAATTGCGAGTCTACCGGGGCAGAAGAGATGGGGCGTCAACCGTCTGGAGCAATTTATTGCACCGCTTGTTGCGAAAGGGCTCACTAGCGTCATTCTGTTCGGTGTTCCTCTCACTTGCGAAAAAGTGGATAATCAATCTCTTATTGATAAGTAATTTACTGAATAATCTAATAGGACGAAAGAGGAACGCCAGCGGACGACGAGGCTGGACCCGTCATTCTCGCAATCAAAAAACTTCGGAGTCTGTTTCCGTCACTGTACATCGCCTGCGACGTGTGTCTCTGCGAGTACACCGACCATGGCCACTGTGGATTGCTCAACAGCGACGGCACTATCAACAACGCACCCTCAGTCGATCGTATTGCCCAAGTCGCGGTCAATTATGCGAAAGCTGGTGCTCACTGTGTCGCGCCGAGTGACATGATGGACGGACGCATCAAGGGTATCAAGCAAGGACTCATCAATGCTGGTCTCGGAAACAAATGCACGCTCATGAGCTATTCAGCTAAATTTGCTAGTTCCTTATACGGTCCCTTCCGGTCGGTGTATCCAGCGTGAAGCTTTCGTTTGCTCATGCTTGATATAGTGACGCTGCAGGAAGTGCTCCTTCCTTTGGAGACCGTAAGTGCTACCAACTGCCACCCTCCGCCAAGGGTTTGGCGCGTCGCGCTATCGCAAGTAAACTCTTGATCTGGTTTGCTACTATTGCCAATCTGTTCTTTTAGCAACGAGATGCAGCTGAGGGTGCTGATATTATCATGGTCAAACCAGCGCTGCCTTACCTCGATATCATCGCTGACGCGGCACAATTAACGCCCGACCACCCATTAGCCTGCTACCAGGTCAGTGGAGAGTATGCCATGGTTGTCGCAGGAGCCAGGGCAGGCGTCTACGACCTTCGTACTATGGCGTTCGAAAGTGTTGACAGTATGATTCGCGCTGGTCAGTTTCCTTAATCCTTTTGGTCATTGACGAGGCTAACTTTCGATCTCAGGTGCTACACTCATTCTGACGTACTTTACGCCAGACTTTTTGGACTGGCTGGAGGTTTAAAACATTGGTGTATCATTATGTAGTAGATTAGTGGGTGTAATATAGAAGAATCAACCAAACGTGAAGCCGTCTTTCTCGTCGACACCAGCGAATCCATGCGTCTTTTGTCTCTCCTCCCGCTTCTCAGCAAACGCAGCCTCCATCTCCATCTTTTCCTGTAGCCTGCTCAACTTGACAAACTCTGTCTTGGACTTGCGCTCCTTCTCCCTCATCTCCAGCCTCCGCTCCTTCGAGGGCTCCCACTTTGCCTTCAATATTCGCCTGACCGCCTCTGGGCTGATTTTGAACTTGTCGGCAAGAAACGGCGTCGTGAACTTGTCCGGCTCAAAGTGGTGCAACGAGCGCAGGCCGTCCATCGCCTCGCGCGATATCTTGCGCGGCGGATTCCACCCGTCCGGAAACTTCTCCTTGAGAATCTGCCGGTGCCGCAGATGCTCTTCCGGCGTGGGCGTTTTGGGCGGTTTTCTGCGGTGCAGAGGTGGCGTGCCGGGACGGACGCGGTTCACAATGTCGTTGTCTTCGGAGAGATCTAGAGGACCGGAGTCGTCGTCGTCGAGGATGGATTTGGTGGAGGGGTATCCTGCGGTATGCCATTTACTGGCAGAGGTAGCGGAGCGGGCGTAGCATCGCGCTAAAAGATGTTTGGGCAGGAAGGCGTTCATGTTCAAGGTATATAAAATTACGTCATCGATCAAATGCGTCGAGCAGCGAGCTCTTGTGGTATACAAAATACATTGGGTACAAGAAGATAGATTGGTACTGCGAGACGGCTAATAGGTCACTTTGTGGCACACTTCTTTGTGAGTTACCAAACTACGGCCTTGATCGTAATTCCAATGCTCTCGTTGATGGGCTGCAGAACACTACCTTCGCGTCAAAAGTGATACCTGAACGAGGCATAAAAAACCTACATATCTAACCGTCAAACACCTGGCCCCATGAGATGTGAATCACAATCAATGCAAACTTGCCACTCACTTGGAACACGCCTTCAGATTCTCCTTAACCTCACACGTCGGCAACCCACACATATCCCAATTCTTCATCCCCTTCCTAACCATCTTAACAACCGGCCGAAACGCCGGATTCGTCAAAATCGCATACAGCCGTTGCGCAAACCTCCCGAGGTCCTCATTCCTATACTCCCTCTTCCACGCCTCAAGCACAGGCAACAACCGCTCCTTCGTCTCACTCGGAATTGCGATACTATCATCCCTCACATAGATCGTACACAACGACGCCAACAGTTGCAAAATAGTAACCAGCTCGTTCTTATAATCCGGGTCGTTGCGCGTGCGCTCCCGATGCATACCCTCATTCCATCGAGGACTGAACGTGACGAGGCGTTCAGCGATGAGACCTGGGAGCCGCTTCCCTTGCGCCGTGGCGGGACTCGAACTCCGGAAGTAGTGCGTAAAGTAGGGTATGTCCTGCAACGCCGATAACATGAGGATATAGCCGTTGAGAAGGACGCAGTCAGCGATCATATCTGGAGAGGCTCCAGCCATGACAAGTGGCGGCGGATTCAGGGCACGGTCAATCGTTGCGGGAAGGTAAAAGGCAGCAAAGCGAGAAAGGACGATGATCTGCTGTTCTTCAGATTCTTGATTCAAGCGATCTATCTTGTGCCCGGTCAGAGATCTACCAGGCAAAAAACGTTAGATGAACTCACGAACTCGCACATCGATGTGAATTTCTCGATTTCATCGAGAACAGGATAGTTGGGATTCGCAGACTGTTTGATGCCTGGCAATGGGTTCGCAGCTCCTGTATACTACGCGCAACGAGATTCATACCAAGGAGGACGGCAAAGTCATCCGAGAAAGGTGCTGGAAGTTGAAAACCGGCAAACGCCATCGTGGTTGGTATCTCAAGAACGTTCGTCCCATTTTGGCAATAGCTTCTTCATGAGTACGTACAACACCAACAAGTTAATGCGTACGAGATACATAAATCCCACTATCCAAAGTTCTTTGTACATGTCTTCCCCTCAAATGCTGAGCTTGACAAGCGACGTTGGTGGTATTTGGAGTGCATCAGGGCCGCCGTAGACATCGTAACTGCTGCCACCGGTCCATGCCGGCTTGAAGGAAATCGAGTGCGCGGTGTCTTGGTCGATTTCTAAATTGATGAACGCTCCAAGTGCTCCAAGAGGCCAACTTGATCGGCAGATGGCTATGGTCGCCGAATTTATCACCTGATCGTTTCGCACTGACGTTTGCTCTTACCATCATGACCGACATCCGAATATCAGCTGCAGCAGTCGTGTCCGCCACAGTGCTCATCGGAACCGCCTACTCGGTCGCCTATGGCACCTACCTCGACACCTCCAATCCCCTTCTCACCCATCTCCCCATCCCCTCGGCAAGACCCACTACTGGGCCAGCAAATCCAATTTCCTAAACGTCTACTTTATCAAGTACGCCTGGGGCTGGACGTCTGCCGCATTCCTGGCGTTGTGGGCAACCAGCCCGCCGTCGTCGCGCACCGCGTCGAGACTCGCCAAGTGGACCGCGGAGACGTGCGCATGGCTCGTGTTCACCAGCTGGTTCTTCGGGCCCGCGCTCATCGAGCGCTTCATCGTCGCCTCGGGCGGAGACTGTTTCGTCTCGCTGCCCTCGGGCGAGGTTATCACCGTTCCCCAGGAATATTGCTTCCAAAAGACACCCATCAATCCTGTCGACCACGCCTCTCTCTTAGCCTCATCCCAGGCGTCCTTCAGTGTTCCCCCAGAATGGCGCGGCAAACCGAGACTCAGGAAGGGACACGACATCTCCGGCCACATCTTCCTTCTCACCATGGCATCCCTTTTCTCATCGACCAGCTTCGTGTATCACTGCGTCGCCAGTCGGAACCATGGTCCGCTCTCCATACCTATGCTGTTTGGGCAAACGTCGCCCTAGTCGGACTGTGGCTGTTGGCATCTTGTACAACGAGCATATACTTTCATTCGCCGTTCGAGAAGATTACCGGACTCTGTGAGCAAACTACTCCTCTCGCCACAATTTTTACTCATCTCTCTATTATAGTGCTTGGTATAGCTTCCTTCTCAATTACCCAGATACCTTCATATTTGAACTCTAGAGAGAAATCACATACACAGTGATTGCGTACGACTCTATATGCAGTATAATTCACTTGTAATGGCTGGCCATATGATACTGGTCGCGTCAGTTAGTGTACTTGGTAATATTCTTGTCTGTTCAATGTGCCCCGAGGACCTACAAGCTTTTAGGAGCGCGAAACCCCAACACTCAAATGTCCACGAACACCGTTCCAATTCACGTCACTTTGCGGAAATCTTTGAATGCGACCAAATGCAATCCGATGGTTGACCATTGGTTGACCACGTCGCGTCAGAGCAGGTAAAGTACCATTCTCCGTGTTTCTGGACGAATTTCATAGGAGCTAGTTTGACTCTGTGCTGCATCAATTATTGTATATCATCTGTGTACATATGTATGTCGTCTACGTTGAAAGAGATTATATGGTAAAAGTACAGAGTAATATTCGTGAAATATAGCATGAGTTTGACTGAAAAGATCTACAATTACATCCATGGCGCCCATCCAACGTACATTCGGGCCTTCAATCAAACCGAATGAGCGTAGAGCAAAGAGCAGACGACAACAACCCACCAAGTTGGACAGACTCGACGCCTCCAGAATCAACACCTGCACCAAGTTCTTCGTCGACATCTGCTTGGTCCGATTCTCAAGGACCGAACTCGTCACATATATGCCCATCAGCTTCTTGGCGATCTCGTCAAGCGGCGTCCTAGCCACATCCTCCGTGCTAATGCTCTGCTTCATCCGGCGTTGCTTTAGTCAAACTAGTAAGCAATCACTCTGTGCTCTAGTAGAAAGCGACACCCACCCGACGATTCTTCTCGTCCATAAACTCTTGGAGCGGGTCGTGCAAGAACGAGTCGAGCACACTCGTCAGCGGGTCCTTGTTCTGCCTCAGGATGTCAAACGTCAGCTCGCACGACACGCGGAAGACGCCCTCCACCCCGGTGACGCCCAGCCCGCCGATGATATTCTGCGTCAGGCGGAATGGAACGCGCTCAGGCGTCTCCAACAGTTTGCCCTTCTCAAAGAGACAGTTGAAGTCGACGTGCACAACGTCGCCCGTATTCACGTCAAGAAGAATATTCTCGCAGTGCCGGTCACCGAGCCTGTAGTGGATGGTAGCAAGTCGAAGGAAAGACAAAGACAAGAGATAGACATACCCCAAAATGAAACCGACCATTGACATGACAGCCGCCGTTCGTCCGTAGTTCGTACGGCGGTAAGCCACGCCGTGGGCTCTGGAAACGTTTCGAGAAACCAGTTTTGTAACACAGGCTTATGACTGCAGAGAATGAGGCTTTTAGTACAGAAGCGATGAGAAAAACGTACGTAGCAAGAATCTTTTCAAATATGCCGTCCTTCAACTCGTCAGCAGTGCCTTTCACCCCAAATGCGGTAGAAGGGTCCTATATGTTGTGTAAAAACCATGGCTGGCGTAGAGTAGACGATGAACGAACCGTTGCGTAATATTTGGCAATGATGGGACGTAGGGTGCCGGTATTGGGCACCCATTGAATGAAGCCACACTCCTCGTTGAGCGTGACTACACCATATGTCCTGATATCTGGTGGAGAAATTCCAGTGAGCAAAATCCATCGCAGGAAGTAACACAACATACGAAGTTGCCGGCGGCGAGATTCGGAGTTCGAGTTGAGGAGCTTATTGATTACGCTGTTGAAATCCATCAACCTTGCGTCCTTCCTCAAATCGTCTTTCGGCTTTCCGAGGAACGAGTATGTTTGGCCATTACTTGCTTTCAAGCTGATCTTCTTCGGTTTGGCCAACGAACTCATGACCTCGATGTCATCCAAGAACGCTACGCGCGGCGTCAGTATTGGGGAAAACGAATAATAAACACAGAACGGACAAAGGAATGTGGGTAGCTCCTTAGGAAAGGGATTATGTACTGAGTCGTGTTTGGCGGAAGAGGGGGGCAGGACCGCCGTTAAAGACTCTTGAAGAGGAACGATTGTTTTGGCGTTGGGACCGGCACATGTTTTGAGCTCAGGGAAGTGTGTGCTCATGTTCAAGCGATTCAACGGTATTTGCAGTTCGCACATGTCGAGCAATTCCTTTGCCATGGTCTGACATTCGTTGATGACATCTTTCACCTTCTGCGGTACACTTGCATTGCCCTGCAAAAGTCCGTAAGCGGTGAACGCGATGAATATTGAAAGGCACATTACAGTCACACGAAGGAGTAGCTCATGTGCTTTCTTTCGTCTGATTTCGGTCGTAGATCTCGTGGCCGATATGAAAAGCCATATGGCTTGAGCGGGATATTCTTCAAGAATTCTCACTACGAGTGATTTGTACCCTGCGTCATTGCCCGTGGATGCACCGACTCGGGAAACTATTTGCGGGAATACCGTATACCACTATGCATAATAAGATATCCAGAAAGGAAAACAAATGAGATTCTCACTTGGTAAGCCGGTGCAGTCTTTGCGGCATCAAGGAAAGCCTCCTGCAGGTGGCGTTCGCCTCGGATAGCATGAGAACGGAGGCTAGCGATCCTCTGAACCTCCGATTCAGCAGCCTGTCTTTCCTGCTCTTCGCGAATCTGGGATGCGGAAGGCTGTTTCTTTTTACTATTAAGACGATCGGCTTCTTCCTTTTTGGCCAACAGCCTATCCACAATTTTCTGCTGGCCTTTTTGGTCCGCTTCAAGTATGGTCGCGAGATTCTGAGCGAATTTAGTGGCGGAGAAATAAAGAGAGAGAAGGCGAGGGATCGTCTGATAGACATATTTTGAGCCATATTTCACGGCTTGAGCAAAGCATTGGATTGTCACGACGTTCATCTTCAGTAGTCGCAATCTATATCAAGTACTAAGAAGTGAGCGATGCAGAGATAGATATGCCTTACTTGGTAGGCGCATCCTTGTCCCTGCTTCTGGCCTTGAGTGCCTTGAAGCATTCGTCTTGATAATGTCCAAGGCGGAAGTGGCCACTCTCCCATCTACAAAGTGTGTGAAATTGCTGAATCATGCGCGGAGTAAACAACAAACTTTGGACGTATGTCGGTGGCTTGGGTGAGCATGGCACATATCGTTTTTTCGTCATTCCGCTGTGTTTCGCTTGCCCATCGACTTCGTAAGACTTGCGCCTGTTCTTTGGTTCAGATAAGTAAGACTTGGAGTGCTTTAATATCAACCTTGGCTTTGACAACGACGTGGTCTGATTCGTCCTCTGTCAGGTCAACAATTTCGGTATCTCCATCCGGTATGAATCCCTCCAAGTGCATCGAATTCTCTAGTTCTTGGAGTGCGCGATGAGGCTCTCCTGTCGCCTTGGTCAGCTTGGAGCTCTCCATGAAGGAGTACGTCGCGTGGCCTTGTTTGGCTTGTAACAGAGCACTGTATGCCGTCTGCCACTGTCCAGCTTTCCGAGCAATCTTCACACTAGTCAGCCATGTATTAGCGGTCTCTGTAACAGCATGTTCGTTCGTTGGACTATGCGTAGCGAATTGAGACTGCGCGGAGGAATACGACACGGATGACTTACAATAAGCGGAATGCAGTACGTCGCATGCTAAGAATGGGCTCTCGAGTGCGGAAAGATGGGAGCGTAGCTTCTAGTCGACCTTGAAGGAAATCGGAGAACTTGGACAACTCTCGGCGCTTCTGTGTCTGTGATTGCGGTTGCCTAAGACCTAGCATTGCGTTGTGAATAGCTTCAAGCTCGTGCGTAACGTGCAAGTTCAGAACACTGTGATATGATCTTCTATATCCTCCGCCGCCAGTCACGATGGGCGCTCCAAGAGCTAAACGAGCTGCCGACAACGTTTGTCTAACAGCACTTTCGTCGCCACCGCGCACAGCTAAAAGAACGCGAGCGATAACTAACTCAGGGTCTTGACTGTCATCGTGCTCGGCGACGATCTTCTGCACGTCGTCCCAGGCACTGACCATCCAAGCGCTTTCCACTTGGAAGCCTGCAAGGGCAGAGCTCCACAAAGGATGCCGCGTCAAGACGCCACGAACGTGGGTTGCCAGCGTGTCTGAGGGAATACTGTCAAGTTTTGATAACAACGAAACCCGGACGCGTACCGTAATGTCCCAGATTCCGCAGACATCGTAACAAACCAAGATGATACTCGAGGTTGTCTGGCGATTCCTGGAGACGCACCTCCCAGCAGCTCTGAGCAGAAGTCCACCGCCCTAAACTCTCATGCTGACGGATCTGATGCTCAAGAGAGGGGGACAGAATCATTGCTGAGACACCTTCCATCCCATCCGGCTCGTCCAATTGTGCATACATCTCATGTAGGCGATCATACGAAGCCGCTAGACGAGCACGGTTGCCTGAGGTCTTCTTCAGGGTGTCCACCTGTCGCTCAAAGTTCATGAGCGCACGAGCGTAGGATTTGCTTTGGTAAGCCGCCTGCGCCATCAGGTCTTGATTTATGCTGCTGAGGATGGAGTCCACCCGCACAAGCGTATCGTTGTTGCCCCCCTTGCGGCTCCCCTCGCTCCTCTTGGAGAGCTCTTGTCGGATCTTACGAACCCATTTGTTCAGATGATCAAGAAGCATAAACACAACCTACGGAAGAGAATGAAGAGTTCAGTAAATTGAGCTTCGAACAGAATGTCACAAACTTGAGCGCTCAACAACCGTTTGTCCGATGACGAGGATGAGTGAGGATTGACTTGATCTTCCAACACCACAATGAGTTCCACGCGTATGTTTTCTACGACCTGGTCATCCCCGGAAATAAGGTTGTGGAGTACAAGATGGGGAAGCAAATGATGGGCGACGACAACGTCACTATTGTGTACGGCGGGTTGCAAGACAGAAAATATCTTCTTGGCTGTTGCGTTCTTGACTTGAGATATGAGATACGTTGTCCATAATTGAATCCAATCGCGATACGTTGACTTGTCAGGGTACAGAGGATGAGTTGTGTGCGGTGGCTGGGGAGTCTTGACGGTGAATCGGGCACCCAAAAACGGCGTGACGGTTTCATGAATGTGCTGAGGTAGCTCTTTCCACCTCTTGCGAACTTTCAAAGACGCAGACCCGTTCCCGAGCACGAGAGATGGCGTGAACGCGCAGAACTTCAGCAGCTCTTGGATACCGTATGCCAAATAACCCTGGTATTTAGTGTCACTTGTTGACCGAAATGCGTCCACCAGAAGCTTTTCGATGAGACGCACAGCGAAAGTAATCGATTCCTCCTCGTCTGCGAAATTCGTCAGGAGAACTGTTTGAATCTCGGTGGTTGGAATATATGTTCGATCAGGATCGACGGCTCCTAATATGCCAAAGCACTCGAATGCGAGCAGGCGCAACGGTTCTGCACCATCGCCGTCCCTCGAGGACGACGAAAACAGCACCACCAAGATCTTTCCCACCAGTGGATTGAAGGTATCCCCCGATGTCAAGCCATACATGAAAACCTTGTGGTTCAACATGAAGGTCTTCAGGTCTACAAGACTTTGGCTCGCCATCACATAGTTTGGTGATTCAACCCTTTGCAGAATATTGTTGAGTACCATCTCCGGAGGACGTTCCCCACGTCGCCGTTGAAGTTGGTTGTATAGCTTCTCCAGATCGGGTATATGGGAGAAATCGACGACGTCGTTGAGAGCGCCCTGCACATTTCGGCCAACCTTGTTGATCATATAGTCCAAGGGACTCATGGCCGCTTCCCGGAGGGGAGCAGAGAAGGACGGCCAGAGGTAAATCAACGTGGCACTGGTAGTCCCGAAGTAGGCGGGCGACTCTTCGGGCTCTAGCGCGCGCAAGAAATCATTCCAAACCTCCAGCGTGACGCCTGATACTCCCTCAACAGTGACGTTCGTTTGCAGCGTCGCCATAATCTAAACTCGTCCTTAGTTAATAGACACTCATATTTTTCAACACGCACCTGCGGTGCAGAAGAAATAATTCTGGAGCCGACCAACTTGATCAATACACCGAGACTGCGAAGAACTTTGCGCTTTGTTGCTGCATTTATCTTTCCCTGTACCGCCTGGAGCATATCGTTCAAGTAGCTCATCAATACGAGCATATATGGAGCAAGAAACGTGCCCAAGTCAGGCGTGGTTTGGGACCGTCCAGGCTTCGCTGGTGACGTCAGAGTCTTCGCCACCCTCTTGATCGCGGTTTGTGCCTGGCGCATACCGTCAATTGACCTTCAATGGATTCGAACAAAATCGGGACGAACCTGCTGCACAGTCTGGTCATTCTCATCACCCATGATAACTACCAGGTGTCCAAGTAACTGGTTGATGAAGCCCTTGACCAAGGATCCGACGTTGATACCATCTGCATCAGGTGCTTCGCGGCGGAGAAAGTCAGTCGTAAACCCAAGGGCTTTCGTACAGTTCGCCGAGCTCTCCATCATGAAAATATGTCCAAGGATGCGAGGCAATTCCTCCAGTATCAATCGAGCCGGCGGCATTTCCAATTCCCTCGCCACCTGCCGCAGAAGCTGAGAGTCACCTTTCATCATGATGTGCGGCAGCGTATATCGCTGCGTGCGGGTGAAGAACTCGCGTGGCGTGACATTCATGAGCCTACACGTCTCCGCCAACAGTTGGGGTTCTTGGAAAATGAGATAGGGAGCTAGTAGCTCCATGTGTGGACTTAACAGCGGCCATGGAGTCTTCTTCTGGTGGTACTTCGTGAGCGTCAAGATTTGGCATGCCGCCTGTGCTGTCAGAATGATATTTGGCCGTCGGAGCTGTGCAATCAAGAAACAAAGAACGAAACCAAGGACAGTCTTGTTATCGGTTCTGTATAGTCGATCAGTGACTGAGCTTAGCGAGCGAGTTACGACCTTACTCTCCCGTCATTCCGATACTAATCGTCAAGGTCTCCTTACAGGTAATCGTAGCGGCATCAATAATAGCGTGTAGCCGGTTGAAAACATCGTCCAACAGGGTTGAGGACTTGCCGCTGGCAGGTACCCGTGACACACAGATGATCATAGCTTTGAGAGCATCTCTATCGACGACTTTTGAGTCAAGAACAAATATTCGAAAAGTGTGCTTACCCTGCTGCTAGCCTTACGCTTCTGTTCGCATCCGTGAGCCCGGAGAAGATGGCCTTGAAACCGTCTATCGAGGTTTCGTCGGCGTCGAAGAGGGCGCGCGATATTATCCTGGAAGAGCACTTGAAAGCCTGCCGTCGAACTTCGGCCGTCGCTTCATTATCCGTTCCTCCGAGCATCGTTTTCATGAAGGCTGAATATAAAGGAAGCGCAGACAACAGACACGAAGGCGCCAGAGCCGACATCAGAGTCTGTACTTTCCGAATCATATCCATACGCCATTCAGCGGATTTCGATTCACGTCTGAAACAGTCAGATAGGTCAATCAATAAGAGTTGCTTTAGTGTCTCACCGAGTCAACTTAGACGTAGCGTCGTTAAGGATCCTCTGCATGTACCGCTCGTCGTCAAAGTCCTGGTCATCTTCCATCCAGTCTATCTCCTCCGGTTGCAGCATTACCTGTAAGGCAGCCTTAGCGCTTACACGCCAACTTTCCTGCGACAACGCCTGAGTAGGTGTGAGAGAGGAGGCCGTGGACTGCGGGTTAATGCGTTGATTGAGAACCTCCGTTAAGACGCCACTTCTCTCGCCAAAGTTGATTCTGCCGATCTGATCACGAGCCGCGGCAATTATCGAAAAGTCCAAATGCTGTATAGAGGCGCATACAAACCGGAATCCAAGGTCCTAATCAACAAAAGTTAGTGGCCGAGAAAGCCGAGATTCGAGTCAGACACAGACTGAGACTGTCGTTTGGACTGAACAACTTTCCAACGCGTTGAGAATGTCCACAAAGTCTTCCGCAGAGGGTGAAAGGAATGACTGTGATTGAAAAGCCTCAATGAGGTACATGTCGACAGCTTCCCAGCCAGCCAAACCTGCACCTTTCAAACGGTGTCGAAGCAAGAGATAATTCCAGTCAAATATAGGTCGATGAAGGCCTGTTAATTGCCGTAAGCTCTCTGTCTGGCGCAATACCATCAGTAGGAGCCTAATACGCGGGGAGGCCTCCAATGGACAAGCAGTAGAAAGCAGGTGATCGAACAACATTCTGGCTAACTGCGCGAGTTGAGGCGCAAAGTCTTGAATGTACCACTGCACAGGAGACGGATGCTGAAGGAAGGTAGACCAGACTTGCAACGCGTGACAAAGAAAGTTGTATACAACGCTTGCATTTTCGAGTTTGATCATCGTCATATCGGTATCAGACTATATGTGTGTTAGAAATGCGACCAATGAGATACGACCACTTTCACCTGAGATTTGGGCTCTGTAGTAAAACAGGTATTAACGTTGAGAACGAAGCACACCGGGAAAGTGTAAGTGGTATTGAGACTGAACGTCACTGAGGCCCACTCATTAGACAAGGGCACAAGGAAACAACACCGCGAACGCACTCGATGCAACCTGCAGCGTTCCACAGAAGAGATTTCTGATCCTCGAAATATGCTGTGCTGCAGGCAAGTCATTTGAAAAGCGACCGCCGAGAACGCGTAAGAAAAAGACAATTCTGTTGGACGTCTCCGTGTATAGTTGAGCGACAACGGCGCGCGCCTCGTCCTGCAGCGTATCATGCCAAGTGCACACCGATGCGTTGAATCCCAACATCGCGTGTATCATCGCGTTGATGGCCTCATCTGGCAAGTTGACGTTGTTGGGATTTCTCTCAACGGCGGCAGTCAGTCCGTCAATCGCCCGTAAGGCCAGCCGGGCCAGGACGAGTTTATCTTCCATAGCAAGCCACTGCACTTGTCCATGCGGCACGAAATCCGCCAGGAAATACTGTGCAAGTCGGACAATATTCGTCACGACCGCGTCGTCGATGTGCACGTCTTGCCGCTCGATGTGCTCCAAAATCTCATTGATGACGCTTTGATCCCAGCCGGACTGTGAGTCCCCTTGGTTCGTTGTTGTCATGATAGGAACATGGAGGGAGACTGGAAAACGTTGTAGAAGAAAGAAAGCGACGCGTTGATTGTCCTTGTTTACGCGGTTCCGGCACCCATCACCCAAATTTGGATTCTGAATAAAAATCGCATACACATTACTTGCGTACGGCTCTATATGCAGTGGGTATTTACAATAAATAATACACTTGTAACGATAGTCCATCCGAACTTCAAGTCCGAGAATCAAAACGACATCCAGGCCAACACAACCCATAGTAGTGCTGTGGTCCATATAATACTAATCGCGTCAATTAGTGTACTTTGCACTACTCCCCTCCTTGATGATAGTCCATCTGATGTACCTCCGGGGCCTACAAGCATCATCAACTCCCTCGCCGCGCTCCAGGACAATTCCGGAGCGCGAAATGTTATCCTCCTTCTCCTCCCCAACATCACAAAGGTCCAAGACCATGTCCGACGCAGTTTATAATCCGAAACCGAATGGGAAGTATTGACCGACGACAGAGGCTCGGGCTCATGATTTTGGAAGAAACCGTGACCAACCCCATGGTCGGGAGACCAGCTATCATGGGTATCTCTATTTGCGTACTGAGAGGGAAACATAACATCCTCCTCGTCACCGTGGAACATTGGCGACCCTAGGGGAGTCGCATTATCGTGATAATGCGATGTAGCACGGAAACTAGAACCCGCTTCCGCTGTCGAGTTTGGCGTGCGCAACGCCGTTGGCAAAGAACTCGGAGGGCTGACAGGGCTTTGCCGCGGCGCAAATGACCATCGAGGGCTGTTGCGTCCAGGGGTAACAGGCGTATTGGCTGAGAGCAAAATATCAGGAATGGCTTTTGGTCTGCGCCTAGTGTAATTGACGAAGCAGAGAGCCGCAAGCGTTACAATCATCAGAGGTATGTAGAAGCTTTCGAGAATGACGTGCTGATTCGGAAGAGAGCACGGTCTGTCCGCGTATGACTTGTGGTGCGCCGTGGTCCAGGGATCCGTGAGGGACAGCAGTTGGAAGCCAGGATAGACAATATTCCGCGCCATAGAGAAAAGACTTGATGGTGACCTCTCTGATATCATTCGTCGAGTCCAGGTCATTTGGAGACGCTTTGTGAGTATAGTCGCAGTAATCGCGGTTATCTCCACTGCGAGTAATTGCATCAGAATGCCGAAAATCACGAACGTTTGCGAGAGCTAATATACCTGAATACAATTGTCGGGTGTAATGTCTTCAGCAGGAATGATGTGGTCTGCTTGCCAAACGTGTTCTGATAACCATGCCCGACGCCCCGCCGAATAGTGCCCTTCTCGCGCAAAGGACCACAAGAGCCAGTATCCGGTCGAGCTAGAGGTATGTGAGTCAACAAGACCACGGGCTTTGTGTCGTCCTCTGTTCAATCTCGGTTAGACATCCAGTAGTGACAAGCCAAACATAGACGAAATGCACCTAACGACATCTTCTGGACAAACTCCACAGGGCCTTGAGGAACGGGACTCCATTGATCATACGAGTTCCCCGTTGCTGAACGTTGATAGTCCTCGTCGACAAGGCCGGGAGCATCTAGAAAGATGAATCGATGGTCGCGAATGATGGCCTGGTAGTTGAACGGGCCGAACGCGGAAAAGTAATTTGTTCGAACTTTCTTGGACAGAGCATGAGACACGCCCATCCTGTGGAACCGGTGAGCTATGAGAAGCCGCCAATGAGATTTATTACGCGCCCCACGTCGTTATTGCCCGGCATATAGTGCACGGACACGTTGTTAGACATCGGGAATGTGTCCTGAAATTTTTGAAAGTATTGATTATACCTGGATGCGTTCATCAACATGGAACAAGCTTCACAGAAACTCACTCGTTCTCGGAGCGGACGTATTTCCCACCGGAAAGCATATCTCCGAGGAAGACAACAACGTCGGGCTTGAAGCGTTTGGCAACGCGCCAGCTTTTCTTCACGCTCACGTCAAACACAATCTCGCCCAGCGAGCTGAGCCAGGTGTCGTCGCGAATGGCATTAGGCGGTTTTACTTGGGGATCTGAGAGGAGCATAACATGGGTCGGCGGGTTGCCTGTGGCGGGCTGATAGAGATCAGTCGACGGACTCGTTGGCGATAGAATGCGCACCAGTTGTCCATCCGGCCAGCTGCACGACGACGCGCTCCAAAAGTAAACAACGAGCTCGCCCCAGACGACGACGACGGCCCAGAAGATGCGAAGTCCATTGACCACCAGCGGTCGTCTGGCGGTTGTCCTGGATGTGCGACGCTCCTTTAGACCCATGCTGGGATGGGTAGGATGAGGGGCATGTAGTCGGAGGAAAGAGAGAACGTGTTCGCCAAATAATGCCATCGTTGAATTATAATTAGCCTCCGAGATTTAGTAGTTACAGTAGTTAGCACATAGTATACATGACAGTCCTCTGCTACTACTCCCAGTCGCTGTCGTCCGAATCAGTCACCTTCTTATCGTCGGCAACCTTGCTCTCGTTCTGGCTCTCGGACGAAACAACATCATAGCTTTCCTCACTGCTTTCCCTGGGACTGCTCGTCGCCGGTGTAGCCGTCTGAGACGGCGGGTTGGCCTTTGAAGGCTCTGCAGTCGCAGCTGTGTTCGCAATAGACGCCGAGGGAGTTATAGATTGTTCATCCTCTTCGTCTTCCCAACTAAAGTCCTCATCGTTACCCAAAGAACCTGTTGGACACAATCACAAGACTGTCAAGTATGACAGCAGGATCATAACCTACCTTGAATCAATGCTTTGCGCTTATCCTCTTCAATGCTAATCTGATGGGCGCGGAAGAAGAACCGTGTCCAAAATGTTTCCCTTGTCATTTCAGAGGGCACTAGATGTCACATCAGCTTGAGACGTCTTAGCAAACCGAAAAGCACGTACCGAGAGTATCTTCATTAGCTTTGAGAGCCGCGCCATCACTAGCATCGTCCACGACAGCCGAAATCTTCTTAGACCATTCATCACCCTCCATTCCACCTTTAGCATTGACTTCAGTCGCAACCCACTGCACATACTGCTCTTTCGCAGCAGAATCCGCTTCAGGATCATGCCTGATAATACCCGAATCATGCTTGAGCCGTTTCAATAACGCCTCGGCGCGCGTAGCAACCGCATGTGTGCTCGAAGCTTTGCCCTTGCCTTTGCCCGATGGCGCCTCGCTCGCAGGCGTCGGTAGCATCCACATATCACTTCCATCCCAGATCAGACCACTGCTGCTGGGGTCCTCTGGCGGTATAACCTTAACCGCGTCCTTGAGAACCTCGCCAGCCTCCTTGACAGCTTCTCGAAGGAGGGCCTCGCTCTTGTGTACGTATTCTTCAGCCTGCGCCCTCGTGACGCCCTGTACACGCTGGAACTCGGTCGCAAGCGTCGCACGTATCTGGACAAAGTCTGGATTCTTGAGCGATTCGGGGATGTTGTTCTGCACCGTTGCCGCGATGTTGGGTGGGAGCGCAGATTGTATCCTAGAGAAAAAGTTCAGAGTGGGAGCCGAGGCCGATGCTTGTTCCGTTGGCGTAGATGCAGGCGGTGTCTTCTCGCTATCGACATCGCGAGTTTCAGCAGTACTTGACGACGACGCTACTGGCTCCTCGCTCTGAGACGCCGTATATTTATGCAGATTCTGCTGCGCCTGAGTCACAACTTCTGAAAAGTCCTTTCTCGCCGCTGCGAGTGCTGTTTCGCTCTATATTTCTGTCAAGTACAAGACATTTGAGTGATCAGTTTCGCTTGCCTGCTTGCGGAATCCACCCCAGAAACGGTTGAATTGGCCAATGACCTGGGTGACCTCTTCATTAAGGCTCTGCTCTGGCTCAGGCGGGGGCGTGCTTGTGCTCGTCGCCGCGACGTCGAGAGGATCAAGATAGTTCATGGTAGAGTCAAGCTTATGACGTAATTCACACTTGTTAATGTCCAAGTTTCTCGATTCGTGTTACAAAATTACAGGTTCATCTCAGGCAAAGCAAAGAAAGAGAAAGAAAAACAGAAATTGAGCTCGAAATATTCGTCACGCCGAGGCAGAAGCCCTCGCCAGTTCGGGCGCAACTTGCGTAGTCTCCATGCTACTGCCCTTGAAGCTCCCGCTCACTTGCATTTTATGTGCGCGACATTCGGCAACAAAATCCGTGAACATCTAGGGTGCCAAGTTAGATTCAACAAAGAACCTCGACGCGGCGCACTTACCTCGATGGTGTCGAGTGGGCCTCCAGCACTCTCAGGATGGAATTGGACACCCCAGACCTTCTTGCCCGACTCTAATGTAGACTTGATACCTTCCACAGAAGAATCATTGCAGTTGATAAAGAACGGTTCCCATCCCTGTGGGAAAGGGTCCTGCAGCTTCAAGGCGTACTGGTGGTTCTGACTGTCACGAT
This sequence comes from Hymenopellis radicata, assembly GCA_015501595.1. Classification (NCBI taxonomy): domain Eukaryota; kingdom Fungi; phylum Basidiomycota; class Agaricomycetes; order Agaricales; family Physalacriaceae; genus Hymenopellis; species Hymenopellis radicata. The sequence continues at coordinate 54,284 of JADNRX010000121.1, read as the reverse complement.
GTTAGCCTAGTTGTCAACAATTACGCTCAGACGACATACCTTGTTACATAAACACGTCCAGCTTTGATAGATCCAGCAGAAGCCAGCGCCAGAACGGGTTGATTATGGCCACGGTTCCCAAATGTCATCCGGTACGCGTCCAAACCTGCAGCCATACCGATGACTTGGTGTCCCATGCAGATGCCGAATACAGGTCGGTCCCACTCTTGGAGCGTCTTCCTCAATTTCAGAGCCGCTTCCATGCAGTGCGCCGGGTCACCGGGTCCATTTGTGAGGAAGAGTCCATCAAACTGGTCACGGACGGCGTTGAAGTCGTAGTTCCATGGCAAAACGGTGACAGCCGCGTCTCGACGGACGAGAGAACGAAGAATGTTTGCCTTGGCGCCGAAATCCAATACTGCGATCTTTATTGAGCCTGTGGGGTTGAGTTCATACGGAGTTTTCGTGGAGATTTGGTCGACAAGGTTTTCAGATGTAGGATCCCAGTACTCTTCAGGTTGTGGTGCGGGTAGGGAGACGTCGTCTCCGACGGCAAGTCTGCCAAGGGTCGTCCCTTGGTCACGAAGAAGGCGGGTAATTGCACGAGTATCGACACCAGTAATACCTGGGACGTCATGGCGCTGACACCACGCAGCAAGAGATTCGACAGCGGCGTGGTGGGAGAATCGTTCTGCAACATCGCCCACAACGATAGCTGAGCATTGTATCCCTTTGGATTCAAGGATGACACCAACGTCCTGAGAGTCGAATGGTGCAGAATTGGCGGGAACACCGTAGTTCCCGATAAGAGGGGAAGTGAAAACAAGAATTTGACCCCGGTATGAGGGGTCTGTCATGGATTCGGTGTCTGTATACCATAGCATGAGCAGAGGGTCACGAAAGAGCGATTGAAAAAACTTACAAGACGTAATGGATGTTGAGAACACTGTTTCACCAAATACACTTCGTGGTGCGCCAAATGAGCGTCCGTGGAACGATTGGCCAGTTTTAAGATGCATGGAAGCAGGAATAGCCGTAAGAGGGCCAGCATGGGATGCAAAACTTCGAGAAAAGGTGGGAAGACGAATGACAAAAGTTCGGGCAAGCATGGTGTCTAATGCTCCAGGAGAGAGAAAACGAGGTCACTGAGATAACTGAAAAAGAGGTCAGACATAGACTCATTTATTGTAGGAGAATTCGTACTCGTCCCGGGTGTTTTGAGTGAAGAGCATGTACCGTGGTGGTGGTAGTTCTTGTAGACCTTTGAATGTCCGCCTGCGAACGATCCGTGAAAATTTTGCTTACGTAAAGTCGTGATCGTCTCGGCCGACGCACCGACAAAATCCAAGTCGAACCGTCATGTTATCACCTCATAATCCCAGTCCCGCTCAACAAAACATAGTGGTACTGCAAGTCTCTTGTCCTACTACCATTCGCCTAAGTATTAACATTTATCGTGCTGCATTTATGAACGACTTGTATACATAAATTATTTGTGCTAAATCTATCATTATCCAACATTACTACTACTACTTCCTTGTCTTGAACTAAACGGAGGAGAACCACCATATCCCGAATCCAACGACCCCAAACCAGAACCTGACGCCTTCGGATGGATGTCATCGCACTCGACATCTTCGAAGCCAGCCATCTCTAACGGAGAAAGAGGACGCTCACAGAGACCGTCGTCGAAATACGTCGCCTCAGGCGAGTGTTGCAAACTCGAAGGTCCCTCCGCCTGGAGAAGAATCGAACCACCGTCCGTCCTTGGAGAGGAAGACGACGAGCCAAAGCGCGATACTTCTCTTGAGAAACGCGCGTGTCGTGACGAAGAGCGCCTGCGCGGCGGTGGGGGTGATACAAGTCGTATTGATTCCGATTGTGGTACGTCGAGATCAAAGGGATGATGCATAGGCATATTAAAAGGATACGGGAACTGTGACGGAGCCAGCGGCACCGGTTCTTGCAAGGGCATATTAAAAGGATACGGGAATTGGGATGGAGGTAGGTTCTGTAAAGACGCATTAAATGGATATGGGAACTGTGAGGGCGATTGGGGCAGCGGGCCCATCGTATCAGGATTAAACACCGGAGGGAAAGACATCTTCCTCATAATCATCATCGTCGTCGTCGTCTGAAAAATCGGGGATAACTGGAGCCTGCAGAGGGGAGGAAAAGTCATCCGCGGTAACGTCTTCGGAAGGGGAAAAGTGATGATAAACATGCATCACATTTTGTGGGTTCAAAGTCGGAGGAGCAGTATTGGAAGGAGGCGCCCCAATTGGGAACCAATGATGAATGTGTTGGTCTGCGTTCGAATGTGGTACTGACCCAGGCGGGCTGAAGGGAGCCGCACTATAGGGCACAAAGCCATTCGAAGCATGACCGGAAAGATGGGGTAGAACTTGGGTGGACGGCAGGAATGGTGGGACCAACGGAGCCGGGACCCAGGATACATCACTGGCAGAGCTGAAGGAGTCGGAGTCAGATGAGTGAATGGACTCTGAATCCGAATCTGAGAAGGAGCAGTGCGTGTACTGCACTGCCTCGATATCACTGCACGAGGACTCGTTGGTGTAACTGTCAGACGAACGCCTCCGCTTCGATAGATTCTTCCTCGTTGAAGGCTCGTATTCCAGCCAGGGTGGATGCTCCGCTACCCGAGAACTGTACCTAGTCTGATTCACAGACCAGATAGACAAGCCCTCATCCGCCAGTTCTAGGAGTCCTTTCTCCAAGAGCGTTCTGACTTCGCGGATATCCACTCCCAAATCGGCCAGACGCGCTGCCTTCCATTGTGTTGCCAGTTCAGAGGACCGTCGGGAGGACACCATTTCAAAGAATAGCTCTTGGAAATTATCGATATTCTGCACACACGTCCTCAGGCCGAGACTCGACAGCGGGGGAATAAGCCGGCCGTGCTGGGACTACGCTTGAGTGCCTCCATAATGACTCGTGACGTCTCATCATTGAGAATGACGCTCTCCTCCGTATTGAGATACAAACTCGTCACCGATTCAGACACCAACGGCAACAGTTCCGTGATGAACTCGGGTGAGTCATATAGCGACTGTTGGGCGACGGAGAGCGCGGTAAGTTGACAACGGGAACGTTTCACAAAGCGCACTACGGAGTCAACGGAGGAGGGCTCCATCAACACGTCTGTGGCCGAAAGGTGGAGGGTGGTCAACACGGGGAGAGTGAGGCAATCCAGGAAGATGGTGTGGTCGGTGACCAAGGTCTGCAGGTTTGCGTGTTCGACGTGGTCATTTTGCGCCCATACCATAGGAGAGTGGGTTTTAACAAGGAAAATATGACACTCCGTGAGAAGGGGATGTGACGCGAAAAAGTCCTTGACGGCGCTCTCGCCATCATTGCACGCCAGACGCAAATGAGCGTGTGTAAGGTTTGGCGGGAAAGAGAGTCCGAAAGGAAGCTGAGCCTTCTTCAACAACGAAGCAGTAATGACCGCATCCATGGCTTCGTAGCTCGTCCAAGGACCCAGCCAGTGTTTGGAAATATACAACTCCTCCAACATCGGGATGCTCTCCGGTGTCAAATCCTCGAACAGGCATCTGGACGAGGCAGCATCATTGAGCGTGAGATGCTGCCATCGATGTGAATGTGGTACTAGAAGCTTTAGCGTCGCCGCGATGTCACGGTCCAGCAAGTGTGTATTGTCTATAACGACAATCTTCAGCGGTTGTTCCCCAGACAGTCGCAGAAATTCCGAGAGGGAACCAAATTCGTTATCACGGTAGCTGTCCTCAAAACGCATGACAAGCGTCGCCCAAAGCTTTGGGCTACCCTCCACAATATCACGCCACCAACGAGATGTCCTCGCAAGCCGGAACCGCACGTCATTGCAGTCCAGACACGAATCTTTGTAGAACCTGGGAAGACATAGCTGGAAGATATAGAGGAGGATTTCGCTGGGAAGGCGATGTATGGGGGAGAACACGGATTCGTGTTTTGCCAACGACGTGCAGACTGCCTCTTGTTGTTCTTTGAGACGCCGTAGCTCGGCCTCTACAGCAGCAATACGCGTCTCTCCTGCGTTCTTCGCGTTTTTGAGGTGGCTCAACGAGGCCTTGATCGCGAAGTCGTCGTCGGGGAGCAATGGCCGCTCATGGCGTATAATGCGGTCAACCAATAACTGTCCATGTGGCTCTTGTATGACGTTCCTGCAGCCGGCTCAGCAAAAACATACGGCCTAGGAAAACGTTGCACTCACATTGTTCGACGTCGGGAAGTGTGAATGTGAAAGACAAGTGCGTGTTTGACACGAGGCGAGTTGCGACGAACAATAAAAGCGGTGCACGGGATGACAGCCTAAGTATGGAGACGGGGATGGGCCAACGCGCTTTTAACTAAACCCAGGATGTGGCTCGGTTTCCGGAACTGGACAAATCACTGTCAGAGAACAAGGATCTGTGGGTCCAGCGTCTCATGCGGACGAAGAACGCGACTTTTAAAGAAGATCAAGGCATGACCCTTGTTTTGGACATAAACGTGAGAGAGAGACCACATCAGGTGAGCTTGCTTCAACTAAGGGCCTCTAACTTTAAGGCTCTGCATTCCGCGGATATATATGGTAGCTTCAAAGGTTATGTCGAAAGAAAATTATGTAGAGCTAGTAGAGAAGGAAAGAGCTACACCGGAAGCAAATTAAGATCAATTCAGTCAGAACGTTTTTTCAACGTGTTTTTACAGCTAACAGCAAAGGCTATGGCACAGTAGGGCACAGTTCACAGTCAGACCGCCAGGTTCAAGCTTGACTCACAGCTGAAATGGAAGCCTGACTCACAGCAAGTGTCCTTTCTCCTTCAATTCCATATCTGATGTCGTCGTATTTTATTGCTACCCTCCAATTAAGGATCGCATCAATACTAATACCGCATAGATATCTGCGGATCCAGGATGCACTGCAAGTTACAGAGTTCAGAAGGGGATCGCGTTGCGCTGGAATCCCAAAGGGGCCGCAGCGAATCGCTTCCCACTCTGACTCGTAGAGGGTTCCGTGTTTCTTCTGGCGCTTAGATGATGACTGAATTGAGTTAGCTTCGTGAAAGCATTAGTAACGAGGAAGAATGGAGCCGATACGAAACCGAGTCGAGGAGTAATGTGTTGTCAGGACTCGTTTGATCGCGTCCCGCCGTCATTCATGCTGGGTAAACATGTTACTCAAAGGCGTACTTGTACATTTCTTTGCGGCATCTTCGCTCTTGTCAGATATGTTTTACAGACTTTGCATTTAGTCGTACATTCTGTCAAGCACTATAAGCACAAGATCATGCACTCGAAGTATGACAGAGAACTTACATTAGACACACTAAAGACCCGCAGACTTCAGTTTCTCAACTATCTTCACTATGGGATCGCCTTGCTTCCGAATTAGTAGTTCCTGACATTTAGTATCCCCTTCTTCGCCTTCTCACGGGCACCCTCCAGTGGCACAACAATGGCCTTGAACATGGCAATCTTCTGCTGCAGATCATCGCCAGCCGCAATCCACAATTTGAGGAGGCGCGCTTTATACCGCTTGAAAGCAGTAGCGTCATTGTTGAGCGCACTGTAAATGGCGCACATGTGCACGAGATTGGAAGAATAGTAGGCGGATCCTTCCAGACCTTCGCGTTCCATCACCTTCAACGCCTCCTCGGTTTCTTTGACGAGAAGGTCATCGGGGAGACGAGTGTTTCCCAACCACATTCTGAGTCGCGCGCTGTTTATTCTGGAGTCAAATTCCTTGAGCATGCGCGCCCGACGAGTGTCGGAAGACGGATCAGAGCAATGAGGGCAAGCGCATTTGAAGTCGTAGGGTGCAAGTGCTTTTTGACGCGCCGCCGTGGCTACCTCTAGGTCGCAATACGACGTCGTGATTTCTTCTCCTTCCTTGATATCTCGGACGGCGTACAGTTTCATGGAAAAGGTCTTCATATCGAAATGGCGATCGGTGTTGGGGCCACAGCTAGACAGTGGCATTAACAAGCCGCCACAAAAGCCCCAGACAAGACGCAAACCTGTGATTGATGCGGGAGAGAACATCAAAGACGCCAGAATATGGAATCTCTGCAAATGATGAAAGTCAGAAGGTCCGCTACTCTCACGATGGCAAGTGCTGACCTGATTCAGGCGCAAGAGGAGTGATCCCGAAGGCATTTGTTCTCAGTCTACCCAAAATCGGACCACTTCCGTCATTTTCGTGACAGTTGGACAGAGCCATGTATCGTTCTTGGAGCTCTGGAAGAAGCCGCTCGTAGGCTATTTCCAGAGTCTTCTCAGTCTCCAGGAAAAAAGCTCGAAGAAGGTCTTTGCCTTTGAGATGGGACGCGACGGGTTGGGCTTGGCCATTGGGGACGATGATGATGGCGCGTTCGGCAAAGATCAAATCGCCAGCCTCAAGCGGACGAGCAGCGAACATGCCCAGACCGCCAGAGGGAGATGGACCGGTGCGATGGGCAGGAGGGACGACACGATTGAGCGGGGCGGGAAAGCCAGGAGTACTTAGGATCCGTCTCTTGACAGATGGGCGAACGAGGCATTCTGTCCAACCGTCGGGTTCGCTCTGAAGTGTGGCTGAAACATTCACGGAGGGCTGGCTCGTGCTTATGAGCGATCCCTTATCATCAAGTCCCTTATACGTCTCATTCGCGTCTACCACCTCGCTTGGACGTGCAAGGTTAACGCCTTCTGGTATGATGTCTAGTCACCGATTAGGTCGATCCTTGAGCGGAGTCGCTGCTGTACTACTCACTAGGATCGTACTTGAGGCCGTCAATGTTGCCATACGGCATTTTGAAAGTCTCGCCCGACCGTGCCAGGTCAGCGTTCTCCAGCAGAGGAAAGGCCTTCATGGTGGTGGTAGTGCCACTAGTATGCGAACCGAGTGCAGATCCTTCCTTGACTTCTCTTTGACACCATAGACTGCAGGGTTGCCATCGGCGCTTCTGTTATTGTATTACGGAGTCGCATAGTGCTGCCACCGTATCGAATAAAAGACCTTCGAGCAGGACGAATGAGGGTGACACATTCAAACTCCGATATGCTTACAGCACTTTCAAGTTCCTCTTTAATATATCTACTGATGCCCACAAGGATTCGAATACAGTCTTCAAAGTTAATACAGTTCAGTCACTGTCGTCCATGAGATATAGTGTCGAAAGGAACCATGCGCTCAAACAAATGAAAGTTGAAACATCTAGACCCAAAGACTTCAACAAGCTCCCTGGCAGCTAACCTCGCCGGTTCTCAGAAGGAAGCCGATCTACTGCGCGTATCGCCACGCTCTTCTTCTTCCGCCTGCCTTGGAGGGGCACGACAATCATCTTGAACATCTCGAGCTTCGTCTGCAGTAAGCCATCTGCCGCAATCCACAATTTTAGCAGACGCGCTTTATATTTGGTGATAGTCGCGACATCGTTGTCCAGTGCGTTGTAGATGGCACACATGTGCATGAGATTGGCGGAGTAGTAAGCGCTCCCAGTCATACCCTCGCGTTCCATCACCTTCAGCGCTTCCTCGGTCTCCTTGATAAGAAGATCATCGGGCAACCTAGTATTTTCCAGCCACATGGAAAGTCGTTCCGCGTTGACGCTGGAGTCGAACTCTTTGCGAATACGGGCGCGACGAGCGTCAGAAGAGGGATCACAGCAATGGGGGCAAGCGCATTGAAAGCCGTAGGGAGCGAGGCTTTTCTGACGTTGGGAGGTAGGTATATCTAGCTCACAATACGAGGTCGTGATTTCTTCTCCTTCTTTGATATTGCGGACGGCGTAGAGTTTCAATGCAAAGGTCTTCATGTCGAAGTGGCGCGTAGTGTTTGGACCACAGCTGACAAACTTGTGAGTAGATATACAGAACAACGGCAGTTGGCCAACCTGTGGTTGATCCGCGACAGAACGTCGAAGACACCGGAATATGGGGCCTCTGAGATAGACGTTAGAATCTAGAACAATACGTCGCCCAACAGTTAACGACCTACCTCTAGCACCGCTGAGACCACAGATCGTGAATCCATTGGTTCTCAGCCTACCCATAAGAGGGCCGCTGCCGTCATTCTCATGACTGTTGGACAAGTTCATAAAGGCCTCCTTCCACTCGGGCAATAGACGACCGTATGGCACTTCGAGTGTTTTTTCGGCTTCTATGAGAAGAGCTCGAAGATAGTCTATGCCCTTGAGATGGTCTGCACCCTGCAAGGCATACACGCCTCCTGTAGCAATGATCATAGCGCGCTCAGCAAAGATCAAATCACCAGCCTCAAGCGGCCGAGTGGCGAACATCCCCATGCCACCTGACGGAGATGGGCCGATGCGATGGGCAGGAGGTACACGGTCTAGCGGAGCAGGAAATCCAGGAGTTGAGAGAATCGTCCTCTTTACAACGGGAGGGACGAGACATTCGGTCCAGCCATCGGGATGACTTTCGAGAGTAGCATTCGGCGGAGTAGTAGGTTGTCTTGTGATGATCAGATGAACGCCCTCATACGTGTTATTACCATTAAACTCTTGTATCAAATGAGCGGCTCCACTGTAGCCTTCTGGGAGGGCGTCTGGACAATGCATTGAGCCAGTTGGAGTAGGACAGGTGCGTTGTACTCACCGGGATCGTATTTCAGACCGTCTATATTGCCGAATGGCAGTTTGAATTGCTGCCCGGAGCGAATCTCGTCCATGTTTTCAAGAACAGGCAAGTTAGAGCCGAGCATGGTGGTGGTTGGAAAGGAAGTGAGCCGAGCGCAGATCCATTTGAGGTTCTTTGACAGCTTGAGCAAGGTCAAACTCCGATACGCGTCACGTCTTCTACTGGTCTTCCGTAGCCTTCTCCATTAGCGAGATAGCTATCGTTGATATCTGATGGTCCACGAATGAATGCTAGCAATGGCATTTCAAGTTGATCATCTAGCCATGACATTGCACGACGCGGTGCCCACCATTCCACCATGGGGCCTGTAGTATTTTGATGAGCATACATCTTGAGGGAAATTGAGAGACAAACCGGACTCCGCGCTGCATGACGTCCAATATGTTGAATGTAGAAATTTCATCATCTTGTCGTCTGCCATTAAATCTCATAAAACAAACGCCGAGGTCGTACGCGTAGTAAGGACCAAGCACTCGTCCAGACAGGGTGCTAAAATACGATGCAATCCCCATAGTCCATAATCATCTGGGACACCACGATCATACCACCAATCGCAGGAACCGCCGCCAGCACACGCATCCCAAGGTCTATCCAAATCGTGACTTGCGAATCCCCACCGATATTGAGTAGTGGCGAACTGTAGTTCATGAACCCAAACACAAGGAGTCCATACATGGATCCGCACGCAAGCCACGTCATTGTCCACACCCTCTGCGCCAATGTGCTATCCCCCTTATCGAAGGCACTGAGTGCGCCAATGATTCCCAGAGGAACACCAACGACGACAAGAAAGCATACAATCAAGTTTATCAAGATACCAAGCTCGTAGCCAGCCGGCAAGGAGACTATTCTTGGCAATGCTTTTCGGATCCGCTTGAGCCACATTGGAAGACTCACGGAAGGTCTGCAATGAAAGGGAGCGCACATAGGTATGGATATGTCGGGGTCAACTTCATGTGGCGTGACTTCTAGCACTACAACGTCCCGCGAGTTATGGACTAACTTGTCGTGCGTCGCATCATCCGAAGACACGAGCTGTAACGCCGGCACACCCAACGTCACAGGAACCAGTGCGCCAACAGTTCCATCGAAGAGCTTTCCAAAGCGATGTTCCAACTCGTCCATAACCTCTGAACGAACAAGGAACACACAGGGATACGTCGGCAAGAGCAGACCCCCAAGGAGATTGACGACAGACATGACTGCGTACGGAACAACAGTGCACAAGAATGACGCGTATCCGTATCGCTTAATCAAGTCTCTGCGACCATCGTAAAGTGTATAGGAAGAGAAGATGGTCTGGATGATGGCAATAACGATCTTAGCGCTGTTAAGAGATGCCTCGATGCGAACTGTGGACTGTGAAACGGGAGCAGTGAGCACGGCGTTCGGAGGAACGCATGCATAAGCGTAACCTATGGGCAAGGGTTTCGCTGCACCGTGTATAGATTCGAATCTGTGATCCGGAGAAACACCATCCGTGAACTTCCACCCCGGGAATAAACGATGAGTGCGCAGCCACTTCGGCCGGTATATCCTCCATCTCACAGCCTGCGAGGAAATGGATCTGAAAAATAGAGAATATTAGAAGCAGGTGTATAGACAAAACTAATCGTATGCACCGATGCGCTGTTATACCGTGTATCGCATGTCCGAAGACAGGACGCCAGTCTTCTCTTCTTACAACCGTCCACAGCGCCCCAGCCGCCGCTGCCTTGTGCAGGTCACCGTGTTTCCGGTTAGCCGTAACAAGGATTCCACGAGCGATGTTGTTCAGTCCGCGCGATATCCCAGCCGCCGGGAACAAAAGCACCGTCACAAAAGTGAGGACCTGATGGAGTGGAGACTCGCGAGGGAAGGTCTGGGTAGTTGCAGCATGCATGACATAGTTGGCGAGGATGAATGAGAATACAGTGAACCCTGTAGAGGGTTTGCATAGCAGGTTTGGCTCGCCATGGTTCGTGACGTTGTCGGGAAGGGTGATATTCGAAGAGGCGACGAGCAGAGGAATAGAGGCAACGTCAGGTACAAGTAGGGATAATGAGAGGGCAGTTGAAGCTATAGGATACAGGGCCATGAAAGAACGCCAACGGAATCCCAAGTCGGATACAAGGCTCAATCGTGATCATTTAAAGCCTCCGGGCCGGAAGAAGTTCCCTTCGTCATCCCAGCATTCCAAGGTCGGCGTTCTTCTCGTACAGAGCTCGTTACTGTCGATTTAGGTATGAATAACACCGGAGCAGAGCAAGGCAGCAAGAGAGGGGGACACTGGACTGGACGCACATTTGCACATGATGGTCAGTAATCAAAATGGATTTCAAAGTCACACGCAGGGTTACAACGTGTCACAATATGTTCCAAAACTACGAGGATATTCTGCTTCTCTACAAGCCCTCCCTCGAGCTCAGTGTAGAAAGAAGAAAAAGACCTTGGTTTCAATAGAACACTCAGCAATACCGCCCAGTGATTGGGTAAGGAACGGAAGAAATGAGCTTGCTTGTAATTTACTAAGCAAAGGGAATATGGCGTGGACGGGTTCAGTTGGTCGCTGGATAATCATCATCGACGATACTAGCATTTCAAGTTGACCAGCCAGCCTTGATCTTGGACAGAGCCTCCTCGAGTGTCACCACATCCGCCATCTTCGAGTCCATGTCAAAAAGATTCGCTTTCTGAATCTCTGGCGTCCGGTCGCCACACGCAGTTCCCACCACCATAGGACTGCACAACATGTCGAATGAGCCATGTTTCGACGAAAAGCGAGAGAGACAAACCGGAACCCGTGCTGCATAGCATCCAACGTCGAAGCACGCACGCACCCGCTTGTAGATACGCCACATACAATGACAGTATCAATGCCGTGGGACGTCAGTGTAGAAGATAAAGATGTGCCTGCCGTATTATACTTAAGATGAAAGCTCCCACTAATAACACAGGACATACCAAAGAACGCCGATGGATATTGTTTAGAGATAACTGATAAGTAGATAACAATTCCATTAGCAAGGGTATCGATACCATCAATGAGGGAGTGTTTCACCAATCTCGTCAGGCGAACTTTGCAGATCGTCTAGTTGCTCTCCGTAGTGGGTCAGGAAAGTCTGCGCCGGCTCCTTGATCTTCATATAGAAGATGCCGCCGTCGTACATGGACTTGTGCGTAATCTGTCAGATTGTTAGACTTGTATCTCCACTTATAAGACGCATTTCATCCTACCTGTCGAGTCCAGATGATGGGAACACCAGATGCACGCGCGGCTTCTACCAGCTGCTTACATTCACCTGGTACATCGCCAACAGGTTGAGGAATGGTCAAAGGAGATCCAGGCAGAAAGTATGCCTATCGAAGCGCGTTCGATACGCTGTAACACTGAAGTGGATGAGGAGTGCTAAGCACTAACCTTGCACATGTCTATCACGACCAAAGCGGGTCTTTTCCCCCAGCCGATGCGATGCCCGAATCCTGCATTAGTGTAGTCTTTCTGAACGTCGAAGGATGACATTGTGGGTGGGAAGATAAGTGGCAGACTGAGATAAGCACCAGCGGTTTAAATACCCAACGGAACTCATTTGGAATTCGGCAGGGAAGAGAGTCATTATCGAGTCGGTCCTCGGAATGCAGATCAAAAGCGTAACATCACAAGAACAGCCAGACAAGCTAGAGGGATTCCAGGAGCCAACTGACAGAAAGGAGAGAAGGCCGGTCCGAGAGCCGATCAGAATTTTTCATCACTCCAAGCTTGGACTGCTACCACCACCATGTCGAGCTCGACAACGGCGGACACAGCGCCAAAGAAAAAGCCAGTTGCCATCATCGCCATTGGCATGGCAGGCGCTGGCAAATCAACCTTTGTGCAGCGAATAAATTCCTATCTACACTCGCAGAATCCGCCATCACCTCCGTACATCCTCAACCTCGATCCAGCAGTCACACACGTCCCCTTTGAGGCCAATATAGACATTAGGGATACAGTCAACTACCAGGAGGTCATGAAACAGTATGCATCATTGCTTCTGCTATCTATCCTATGACGAATCCGTATACGAGTCAAGGTACAATCTGGGTCCCAATGGAGGCATATTGACCGCTCTCAACTTGTTTACGACAAAGTTCGACCAAGTCCTGGGATTGGTTGAGAAACGGGCGGAGACGGTGGAGTACGCCATCCTTTGTTTTCCTGATTTATCTTTGAACCTCGATACAAGCTACGTGATACTTGATACCCCCGGACAAATCGAAATCTTCACCTGGTCAGCTTCTGGTGCCATCATTACCGATGCCGTCGCGTCGTCTCTGCCAACTGTTGTTGCGTATATCATTGATACTCCTCGAACCACCGCCCCTGCCACATTTATGTCGAATATGCTCTACGCCTGCAGGTTAGTCCCATCGAGCATGCTCTTGACCAGTGCTCAAACTCCAACGACTTACAGCATCCTTTACAAAACAAAGCTTCCTTTTATCTTGGTCTTCAACAAAACTGATGTGCAGCCGCACGATTTTGCGATTGACTGGATGAAAGATTTCGAAGTGTTCCAGGAGGCTCTTGCTACCCATGGTGGTGCAAGGGATGCCGAGGGTGAACCCACGTACATGAACAGCCTCATGAACAGCATGAGCCTTGTCTTGGACGAGTTTTACCAAAACCTGACGGTCAGTTTCCAAATCAAGTCTATCCCTTTCCCCATTGTTCATCCTCCTTCAATCAGGCCGTTGGAGTTTCGAGCATGACCGGTCAAGGTATCAAGGAATTTTTTGATGCTGTCGAGGCATCTAGGGAAGAATACGAAAAGTGAACTTCAGTTTTGATGACAGTGATCATTCCAACTGATCAAGACAAACAGAGAATATCTTCCTGAGCTAGAGCGTTCAAGAGCTGCGCGCGAAAAGGCATTACAGGATGTCAAAGACGACTCCATGAACCGCCTGATGAAGGATCTGGAAATTGATCGTGCGCGCAACCCGAATGTCGCCCTGAATGACCGTTGGGATCCGAATGAGGATGATGAAGATGACGATGATGATACAGAGCTCAATCTCATTGACCGAAGTAAGTGAGCCTGTGACTCACTTTGAAGCATACTTACACAGGATCTCGCAGCGGATGACGCATGGCCAGGGCAGTACATCGATGTTACCCGCGCTCGCAGACAGGATAACCAAGGGACAAATTGGCCAAGGCCGGGATAGCATCTGGGCCGCGGAAAGAAAGAAGGAAATGGGTCCATCTTGTACCGCTACATGCGTTTAGAATAAATTTATCAGTGTACTTTCCCAAGGCAGAAGACCACTATGCAGTTGACAGTGTTGATGTTAACATAATGATTCGTCCCTGCTCTGCCTGGAGTGAAAACACCCGGAAATGATTGAACGCCTGCTCGAGGATAAAGGAGATCAGGAATTACGTGATCTCCCTCTTTGTGTTTAAATCTTCTTCACATCCATCGGCGTTGGATATCCCCTTCTTTCCTATTTCACCCACTGCTTTGCTCGTTGTTGAATACGACGTTGACCGCTGCCATCCAACCTGCACCTTTTGTTGACCGTTAAATGGACCGAGAACGGTGTGTAGCGAGCCCCACATGGAAACCGCCACACTGACCATGGCCGCCGACGTAGATACCAGAGGATAGAAAAAGTCGGTGCGTGTAGCCCGGTATCTCTGCTACATACTTTGTCGAGCTCACGACTGGCTTTACATTGCACTTTGTAGGCGAAGGCATGTCTCGTCATCGACTCTTTTGTTTGGACCCACCGGCCTAACTGTAGAAGTGACTGCCAGGAACCTATGGCGTCGTGTACAGGCTCTGGATAGGCAGTCAAATCGTATTGTCGCTCTCAAGAAGATTCGTCTCGAGGCAGAGGAAGAAGGAGTCCCCAGCACCGCCATTCGCGAAATCAGTCTGCTCAAGGAACTCCGCGACCAACACATCGTGCAGTCCGTCTTCCGTATGTTCCCGCTGGTCCCACCATCTTATTTACTCGTTCTAGGCTCTTGGACATTGTTCACGCCGACCAGAAACTGTACCTGGTTTTTGAGTTTCTAGATGTGGATCTAAAGCGATATATCGATCAGGCGAACAAGAGCCACACGCCCATCACTCTGGAAACAACAAAGGTTGGCTATCATTCCATCATATATGTCTTGGTTGCCCCATTCAACGCGCCAATTTCGGACTTTTGAGCGCGTTTGACGCGTGTCCGATGTCGGTAATAAATCTCGCCGATTGCTAGGGAGCCACTCGGCATCTCCACATTCACGTCAGCTCTGACTCACTTTGGCATTCTTTCTTCTAAAACGACTCTTGGAATGCCAAATTCGTTGAGCTTCATGCTGCTAGCGCCCTTTTTTGCGCTGGGCAGGGTTTCCAGTCATGTCACGTGTGTCTCGACGCGTCGCGCTCATCTTGCATCCTTGACCTTCCACAACGCAAATTCTGATCAGTATCTGTTCTTCTAGCGCTTTATGTATCAGATGAACGCTGGTCTATTGTACTGCCACTCACATCGGATCCTCCATCGCGATTTGAAACCGCAGAATCTCCTCATCGATAGCGAGAACAACTTGAAGCTAGGCGACTTTGGCCTTGCGCGCGCTTTCGGAATTCCAATGCGAACATACACCCATGAAGTGAGCTAGCTCTTTTACGTCTAACTCGTCGCTCATGGGATGCTAGGTGGTGACCTTATGGTATCGAGCGCCCGAGATCTTACTGGGCAGTCGACATTACAGCACTGCCGTCGATATGTGGTCAGTTGGGGTCATTTTCGCCGAAATGGCGACCCAAGGACAGCCCCTGTTCCCTGGAGATTCAGAGATCGACCAAATATTCAAGATCTTTAGGTATGCCTTTCACGGATCTCGAGATGTGTATCAACCTCAGGCTCATTGCTGCTAGGATTCTAGGAACTCCGACTGAAGAAGTGTGGCCAGGCGTCTCTCATTTACCAGATTATAAGCAGTCGTTTCCTCGTTGGGGCCTGCAGGACATGTCGCAACTGTTGCCACTGCTGGACGCCGATGGTATTGATATACTCGAGGTGCGATGAGTCGGACATTTTTGAAACAATCTGACATCATTCAAGCGACTACTTACCTACGACTCGGCGAGGCGCATTTCAGGTGGGTTGTGTGGGCGCTCTCAATGTCTACCTCATTGACCTCGGTTACAGCGAAGCGCGCTCTAAACCATCCCTACTTGGCAAACTACACGCCTTGATCGGTCTCCGATGAAATCTGCGGACTCTAATTATTTTACGTGCTCATAACCGTATTTTCTACATGCTTTCCTACTTATTTGCGCAAGGCACATAACTTACTCCGGCAGTTACCTACTAAAACTTGAACATGTGTGTAACAGTACTATTGTTTGGGGCTTCTATACTCGTAACATTCTTTTGTATTATTTCACGACTAATAGTTGCAACCGATGACACGTTCTAACACTCGATTCTGCTGTTTCTTTTACTCTACGACTCCTTGGACTCCACGTTGAGATCTCCAACCAGTTGTACTACGCCACATAATCGCCACAGTGATCCCCGGAAAAGGGTAATCACCATCTCTTAGGTTCTGACTGTGGGTGTGTACTTGTTGGGGCAGTCGTCAATTGACGCGCCATCTATTGATCTAAGAATTTCTCTAATAGTCTACGCCACCACGGAACTTCATGCTTCAGAGCCTGAGCTTCTTCCATCGCCTTCTTCTCAGCCCTTGTCACTTCCATTTCCGAAAAGTCCATGTCTTCGTATGATACCCAAGGTGCCTCTATCGTCAGCTTCAACACGATGTACAGCGCGATGAATATGAAGCAATTGATCTAGAGCTGGTGTTACCGCCGCTACAAGCCTCGAGGCTGAGATGACTCACATAGTTCGACAAGAATCCCGACACGGTCCAGTTGCCAGGGAAGAAAAGCGCGAATCCAGAGAATAAGACGATCAAGAAACACATCACACCGCACGCGACTGGTTGTCATGTTAGTACATGTCCAACGCCACTTGCGCATGTGAAGACGTACTTGCAACCCACGGTTGGCCCCAGCTTTTGTAGAATAGGTCGTCGCGACTGTAGCCACGTTTCTTCAAGCCGTAGAAGAACCTCACGTATGCGACGCAGATGGTAGTCCATATGTTCAATCCCGCGACGGCGCTAACGAGTGGCATGAGTAAACCAATCTGAAGCACAAACTGCAAGAAAATTCACATTAACGCTGTAAACCAGTTGAAGACTGTGGCGGGTGTAGCGCCACCACAATTGAGGTACGCCAAAGGCAGGAAAATGGATGAGATTATCACAGCCCAGTATGGTGATCTTTACGAAGTTGACATGACATCACGAAAAGAAACGGAGCGCCGCACCTGTAGCGGTTTGTCTTCAGCACGAACTGGGGTGCAGATCCATCCGACGCCAGACCCACGAGAGTACGCGAGGCTAAAAAAGGACCCCGTTGCCAGAGGAGAAGGCGCTAGTAATGACGACGGCGTTGATGATGGCAGGAAGGGCCTATAAAAATGCGATTTAAGCTCCATTCGTGTACGTTAGGTCCGATGCTACCTTGATGCCAGCTGTCTGGAAGGCCAAAACAAATGGAGAAGATGCAGTGGCGCTGCCAAGCCCAAGTCTGGGATCATCAGCGGATATCAACAAACCAACAAAGAGTAGCGACAAGATGTACTGGATCGCGCATTACTTTGACGCAAATAAACTGGAGGTGCAAATCTTACGAATAGGAAGATTCTCCAGAAGACACGTCGCATGGCTTTTGGAAGATTGACACGAGGATTGACAATTTCAGAGCCAATGCTCGTCGTAATTTGGATGTTGCCCATCGCGAACGCGGCGTTGACTGTTAAGCCACTCGTTACACATGTCCTAGAACAGGTAGAGAGAGCAATGACATACTGAGTGTACTCCAAACGGCAAGGAAACGACCAGTACTGCCTTCCACAAGGTACTCCTTGATTGGGGTTGGGCGCCAATTTTTGCCACCGATGTACTGCATGGAATATCAGAACGGACCTCACTGAGTAACTAACGCGCATGCCTCGCCACTAGGCGAACCGCCGACGTCCACAATGAGACCAGCTAGGATGAGCCCAATCACCAGCAGGGACTTCATGATACCGAAGACGAATTCAAGCTCTCCATAGAACCGAACAGGGAGGAAGTTGAAGAAGACGATTAGGACCAGGAAAACAGAGATGAAAATCGTGGGGTTAAGGTCAGGTTTCCCTATAGATAATGAGCCCAATTGGGAACGTTACCGGACATAGACTGGATCCGACTTACAATAGCCTATCAAGCTTGAAGCGGCGACGATTTCGGCTGCCGCGGTTATCGACAGCAGGTACCAAAACATCCAGCCAACCTGTACAAGAAAGGTCTAGACGACCGTTCACAGTGAACACGAAAGCCTGACCGTAATTCCCAAGGCTCTGTCCGTGAACATTGGAATGTGGCCTAACATAAGAAGTCAAGAAGAGGTTATTTCTGAGAAAAGACAGAACACATACGAATGAAACCTCCACTAACAGGAAGAAAAGCAGCGGTTTCAGCACTTATAAAGGCAATACCGGATGTTATCAGGCCCATGAGTGCATATCCGAGCAGGAGACCTAGATAGTGTGAACACCGAGCGAGTTTGCATAGCGAAAACGCGCACCAAGAGGCCCAGCGCTCGCCAGCGCAGTACCAGAACCAAGCTACGACACGATTAGAAATGTGTGGGTATACACAGAAACGATGACCCACGAAAAGCCCAGTACCTAAATAACGGCGTTCATGACTCGACGGAGGCGAAAAAGCGTGTACGCACCGATTCCCGACGCGATTGCTATCAAAGCGGTATGGCGTCCGTTCAGCGACCGCCTCAAATTCGCTTCCTTCCCCGCCACTCTGCCTTGGTGCTGCAGTTCGACATCCGCGGTCGAGACGTCCGCGAGGCCTTGAAAAACTGCGTTAACAGAAGCCATTTCGTTCGATGCAGGCGTACTTTTCTCTTCGTCCGAACGAGAAGCCATTGGTAGCGGCGAACGCAAGCTACGGATTCACCAGCCATGGCTGTCAGTGTTAGCAATTTGTACGTCCGGAAATGCACATACCCGTCTGCTTTAGTCGCCGAGTAACGTCAAAGTTGAACGCCGATCAGATGCCGATCAGCGTTCTGAGGATGAGAATTACTGCTTTAGGCAATGATAGACTATGATTTGCAGGGATTTCGCTGGTCACGGCCGCGGCCGGGCACTCTATCTTGAGTCTATCACTGAATCGTAACAATCTTTGGTTGCCGGAATGTTGGCGGTAAAAGTTGTGCGAGTTCTCATACATACGTGAGCAAGTAATCGATTCAAGATCATTGGTTTCCTCAGTCATGCTTTAGATCATTCATCTATCAAACCAAAACCTGAGTCGTCAGTGTCTCATAATCCAAAGGCAGCGCTGATGCGGTGCGGGTAAGACCTTTCTACTATCTATGTAGTACATGATTTGAAAGAAGATAGCTTAAACCTTTCCTTCCTATCATCATCACCGACTCATCGTTCAGCGTCAACGTCCAATGTATCCGATAGCTGGTGGCCATTTGCAGGCATCACCTTTCCGGATGTCAACTGTGGCTGAAAAACATGCAGCCAAGGTCGCGTTTTACATCTAGGTGCAGCATTGTCGAGCGAGTTTGTGCAGTCAGACATTCCACGGCGGGACAGAATGTTTCGCGAGTTTGAACAGTCCGATAAGGCGTTGAGGATGGAGACCTCGCCTCCGAACACGCTCGAAGATATCGATGGGATGCTGCGGAACTATGATAGACTGCTGGAGCAGACGCCTCTGACCTTCGAAGAGTACCGTCAGGGAGGGTATAGCTACCAAGGCCGACGCAATGAAGCTTCTTCGAGACCATGTCCAGCTTCACTTCATTTTGTCACCAGACACCACCCCGGACGAAGCACAATGGCGAGTAAGTGGGATCAATCTGAAGCCCGATGGAAAGACCCAGTATATGGTACAGTTCACTGATTGCCCAGATGCGCTACCTATGCATGACGATGAACTGGTTAAGCTGTTGTGCGATAGTTGAAGTTCATAGTTCTATTGAACATGTCATTGGATTACCTGAATTTTTGTCACGGACTAGGAACATCTAGATTCTGCACTCTTCACAGTAGATCTTTGCACCGGCACGGGCAGTGCAGGGGAACTTGAGAATAAAAAGCGTATCGACACGGCCATGGTGAGAATTTGATCAAAAAATGGCGAATTCGGTGGCCATCTGGGCATAGCGGTCAACTCGGTCGTAGGTAGCTAACGAAGCTTTAGAACACGATGAGATCTCCACTTGGTTAGCATGCAGACCTCATCCCACCTGTCGAAGATTGTGATTAGTCAAACTTGTGCGTGCGTCGAGTATCGCGTCGGTCGTGGTGGTTGACTCTGAGGAAGGGAGCACCGGATCGTGTGATTCGAAACTTGAAAACGATTGGCTGGGGCCTATGTCCAAATAGAGTCATGTCCACATAGACTTGAAAAGTCCAAGCCCCAGCCAAATGCGCACTGGAATCAACTTCAAATCAAGATCCACGCCTACCGCTCTCGAGCACGAAGCAGCTTTATGTCTCGCTAAGTCTGTTGTCTGCTAAGGCCTTAACGCTTGAGATGCTTGTTGCTTTCGGAAAGTTGGCCAACAGTCACGTCTCCTCGTTGTGCGTGTAATAGACTTTCTTTCTACAACGCTGGCATCATCCGGACGACCTTACCCTCATTCTTTGCGTGTACCCTCAGCTTCTCAAGAATGGCAGAGTTCGACCAACGCTCAGGCGGCGCACGCTTCCCCGTCGCCCAGTAGTATATATCCCAGTCCGGCTCGTCGAGCATCTGTAAGAAATATGAACATGTCTAAACGACGAGAAATGGAATGAGCTCACTTTGTCATACTCCTTCAGCTCCGTCTCAGTCATCGTGAGCAGATTGTCTCGAGCAAAAGTACTGAGCAAGAGATCACTCTCCAGAGTGCCGCGTTTGCGGGATTGGTAGACGAGCCGGGCACGCATGACGTCGATGGACTCGTTTGGTCTGGGGAGCGGGGCGGGGGGTGCCAAGTCGGCAGGCGTGGTGGTGTTGGCCATGTGCTCAGGTGTATGCGGAAGAGGCCATGGGTCTGCCCGCGACACAGCAGTCCACGAGAAAAGGCGGAAGGAGCGGTAGGAGAGCCGGGCTACGCGCTGGATGGCTGACATGGTGATGGTAAGAGAGCAACACAACGTGATCGCTGTTTAGGCTTTAACTTAAAAATTTGGACGACATGTAAGGCGAAAAAAAAGTGAATACTATTGAGTAGGGTAGGACTGTAGAGGAGTGAGACTGGCAAGCAACAAGGTCGAGCAAAGGTGAAAACGTACCTAGGGTTTCCTGCGGCCGTGCTTTTCCTTCTTCTTGATGTACAGACTGGGATCCACCAATTCACCTTCACTCTCACTGCTCCCAGACATCCATTCCACTGTTCTCTCGCCGCCCTTGCTCACACCACCGACACCCTCGAATCGCCTATTGAATCGTCCGAGACGACCAGTCGTGTTGGCCTCGTCCTCCATGGCGCCTTCATCAGCCCAGAGATATGTGTTCCATGTCGGATTATTTGTCGTGTCGCGCGTGAGACGCAGCAAGGAGCGCGGCGACGTGGTATAATGGGTGAACGAGGCGCCGTTGGAGAGAATAACGCGCTGCGGGAATTTTGGAACGACGGGGTTGGGGATAATTGGGTCGCGGCGCTTCCAGATGTGTGTCCGGCCATAGGGCGACGTCGACACGAACCGCCGCTGGACGAACGAGACGGACTGCATGATGAGGGCACGAAAATGGCCGCTTACATAACCAGCGCCACCAAAATTCTCTTGGTGTTTGGTGGCCAGTCAAAGCTCGCAATCATTTCTCTAGGCAAGGCTCTGTTCATTCAGCTGTATGTAAATTATTGATAATCGGTAAGTTTTAACAAAGCACGATAGCAAGGTATACACAGAATAAATATCAAGTACAGTCCATCAAGAACTTCATCTACCGCGCCTCACCAACCTACATCTCCTCCTTGGAACGGTTCGATCGTCACTCCACGTTGATGCAAAGACTTGCGCAACACATGGCGCTCTAAGGTATATATCTCGTAGGACTCTGCCGCGAGCTTCATCGCGCGTATATGGTCTGGTCTCGAATTCGCCGCCATCGCATGTCTGCGACTCTGCCAAATGCACGTCGCGAGGTTCATGCCTGTTTCTTGGTTTGGTATTCCGTACCAGTACAAGATAAGCTGACAAGACCAATATTATTAGACACCGATGGTTCGAAAAAATGCAAGACATACGCCGCCATTCCTGATGGCTTCCTCGTGCGCTTTCTTGTCTGCTTCGTAGAGAGCTAAAACGGGAGTTAGGTGAATGGGGATGGAATACGAACGACAGCACGTACATCCACCATCACTCCCGGCTTTCCGTTTGCTACGGAAGACAACGCAGTACCATTCGCGTTCTTCGTCTTCCGGTAGTTCAAGCTCGGACCAATTGAATGCGTCCGCGTAGGGAATAGCTGCATAGTTGGCGTCTTTCGGGGTAAAGTGATGAAGGGCCCTGTGCAACGACAAGGAAGCAGGGTCGATGTCAGGAAGCCGTGTTTCTGTAACAAGAGGTGGCGTCGCAAGACTGTCTATGGGTATTGGTTCAAGCTGCTGGGGCAGAGACGACAGTAGTGGGGGGAGGTATAGGACAGGAGAATGACGAGACGTTGGACTCTGTTCAAAGTTGGGCAGTTCATGGGGATCTCTGGCGCTAAGAGAGAGCTTGAGCTGAGATGCGAGCTCTGAAGGATGGGGAGGGTGAGTGAATGTCACGGACATGGCGGGAAGGTATGAGGGGGTAAAAGGGGAGAGATTTCAATATATATCTACGGCCGCAAATTTAGTAAGGGGATGGCGCGATGTCGCGAAATCCGGCAGACGATGCCCACAATCATCAATGCCAATAATTGCGCGATCGACCCTGGACCGAATAGAGCGGTGTTCGCAAGGTGTTCGTGGGGCCAAATGTACAGAAGGAACTGAGCAATAGCCAGAATTTTTCTAGTCTTCGTTCCTGCTCGACAGTGAACATTGTGAAGGAGGGAAGGCGCTCAAAGTACGACCCGAGATCTATAGCATCAAGGTATTTTGAGGATAGAGCCGAGGGGCAGTATCTTGAAGCTTTTCCGAGGATTTTACAGTCAGCAGACATGAAGAGAAGGGCCTAAGACAAGCTACGATGAACGGAAGACGCCGGAAATAGAGCATGCGTGATCGTCACACTCTTTCGAAATGGCCACCAAGAAGGCAGCGGAATCCACGCTCTACCACTTGAGTCCAAGGGGATTTTGGAAGAAATTTCGTGTGTTTACTCCAAAATTATTCCAATAATGTCGCTGACGACGAGCACAGGGGATGCGGTCGTCGTCAACCCCGAGATCAGCAGCGGTCTGCCTTTGGCTGAGCTGAACCGATACCCTCCTCCTGGATCTCGACCAGAGATATATTCGACTCCTGCAACTAAAGGCGCGTCAAGGAAGTTGTAGGTTGTCGGAGAATGCTCATCGTGTCAACTATAGCTTCGGACATTGCCCAGAACCAGTACTGGAAACGTGATGTTCGACGTGCATACCCACAACTTTCGGTTATCACACAGTCAGAATTGTCGGCATTGTTAATAGAGCATTCAACGGCCCAAGCGTACGTGTTTGTTGCCGTCGCCCATCCCGACGTACTCAATTCATTCTTTGGACAGTGTGGCCCCGCCTGCTGCTGAAGGTGGCGCCGTCGCCAATGCACCCAAAGAGATGGGACTTGCAGAGGCGATTGCGACTATTACAGCAAAGACAAAGGTTTACACGGAATCC
Organism: Hymenopellis radicata; assembly: GCA_015501595.1. Classification (NCBI taxonomy): domain Eukaryota; kingdom Fungi; phylum Basidiomycota; class Agaricomycetes; order Agaricales; family Physalacriaceae; genus Hymenopellis; species Hymenopellis radicata. The sequence continues at coordinate 30,751 of JADNRX010000121.1, read as the reverse complement.
AAACTGCCGCCGTCGTTGCCAACAGCGTACAAGCGCTGGGTGCCCGAGCAGTCCCCAGACGCCCCGCATCCACCGTATACCTACTTCCCAATGTCCCTTATCAAGTAGAACGAATTGACTGTAGAATTGACTTGGTCTATGAACTTAAGAGCTTGACTCAAGCAACTGCAAATAAACATGTCATCTGCACCACCAGCATCACTTGCAGACGATCCTCGGTACCCGCTGTGCTGCTCGTCGTGCCCTACACTGTGCTCACCATTGAACAGGGTATACTTTTCCAAGGAATCCAACACCTGGCGCTATGAAGAGGACGACGGTACCGAGATGGAATATGACGCCGGCAAAGGCGCTTGGCTTCCTCTGGTACACTGCGCTTATAATGGGCCTTTTCTGTACTTATCACAACATGCAGGTCGACGAAGACCTGATGAAACAGCAGCAAGCGGCGTACTCGGTGTCCGGGGTCGACGAAGAGGCCAGTCGCGTCACTTTTCCGTTCTTTGCCTGATCCCGAGCGGTGAACTACCACAGGCCCCTGCTGCACCCGTCGCCGCCCGCGCCAATAAGAAGCGCAAAGAGCCCGACTACACATCCGCCACGCCCGTCGGCGACGGCCACTCGATCAAGCGCGGCAAGCAAGACAAAAAGGACAAGCCCGTCGCGGAACGCAAGTCTAAGAACACAGCCATATATGTTACCGGGCTCCCCCTTGACACAGAGTTTGACGAGGTCGTGTCCTGCTTTTCAAAGTTTGGCGTCTTGGAAGAGGACGACGACGGGGAGCCCAAAGTCAAGATGTACGCGCGGGACGACGGCTCCTTCAGCGGCGATGCGCTCGTGGTCTACTTCAAAGAGGACTCTGTCATACTTGCACTCAACATCCTAGACGAATCCGAGCTGCGTCTGGGTGACCCCAATAGCGTCATGCACTTGGCCAAGGCCGACTTTTCCCACAAAAACACCTCCCACTCTGATGGCAAAAGTGGCGAGAGTCAGCCTAGAAAAACGGTCGACAAGAAAAAGGCGTCGCGCCGGATAGGCAAGATGCAACAGTGCGTTATCCGCATCGTTCGTTAATGTAGCTTACTGATCTTTTGAACAGGAAATTGCAGGAATGGAACGACGAAGATGGCTTCGGGCCTTCACTCGAACCCGAAGAAACCGTTGCCCCGAAAAACCAGTCGTGCTGTTGTCCTCAAGCACATGTTCACGCTAAAGGAACTTGAAGAGGACGCTACACTCCTCCTTGATCTCAAAGAAGATGTACGCGATGAATGCTCTTCACTAGGAGAAGTAACGAATGTTGTATTATACGATGTGAGTCTAATGTCTGAGTCGGCCTCTACTTGCTGAACTCGTTCTACAGAAAGAGGAAGACGGCATCATGACTGTCAAGTTCCGCGATCCTGTCAGTGCTCAGGCTTGTGTCTTAGTACGTCTTCTCTCAATCAACGCAGTCTGGTACTAAAAAGAACACCACAGAGAATGAATGGTCGATTCTTCAGCGCTCGGCGAATCGAAGCCTCGCTTTACTTTGGCAAGCAGCGGTTCAGAAGGAGCGGAACTGGAGACGAAGAGGGTACAGAAGGAAGAACGTCTCGCCGCGTTCAGTCAATTCCTAATGGACGAATCATGAACCATCTAATACGCCAAACATGTATGCATTCTTCTTGTATCAACATCCCAATGTACATTACATCTCCTAGTCAGAACGTCCGAGCCTGCTATAGTACATTATTATTAGTATGCCTTCGTTCTACCAGCAAGAACACAATGGCTTGTGCTCGACAGTCTCCAACCGCTGCGTATGATAGTTGAGCATGCAATACAGGAAAACTCTCAGAAAACATACCTCCACAATTACGGTCCGCTTTGGCGCCGTGTCCGAGTTTTGCAACCAATCAACATTCCTCGCGACTTGACTTGCCCATCGACTATGAGCATCCGCATGCGACGTCGACCTCGACATGGCGACCAGGTCTTCTTCCGTCATTGAGCTAGCCATAGACGGCACCTCATGCACTGTCGGCAAAGGACTGCCTGGCGGCGATATAGGCGACATGGGTCCGTTTGGATGCATCGACGAGGACGACCCGTTCTGACTGCGCGACAAATGTGCAGGTCGCGGCGATGCAGCCTCGCCAACGTCGTCTTCTTCATCCTGATCATCGATATTGAGCCTTTGCAAACTGGCTTCCACCGCGTCCAGCCGCTCTAGATGCTCCAGGACAGTGACGCCCGTGGTTCCAGGATGTATCCGCTGGAATTTGGAGACGAAAGGCACTGGGCGCGTAGCGCCGCTTGCATCGGTTATGCCTCTTTGAATGGGCGGAGGGAAATTACTGCTATCCGAGCTTTGGCTACGGTCCTTCGAGGAGGCAAGGGCACACTACTGATAGATAGCTTGGGCGACGGAAGAGGTTGGTCATCTTCTACATTGGCCTCGCTAAGTTCAACCTCATCATTCCAGACTAGGAGCTTCTGACGACGTGTTAACTCCAGAGGACCTGAGACGTATGAGTCTTAAGTCCTTCACAGAACAATCCATTATATTACCTTCATCCTATAAAGGGGATTAGACGGTAGGAGACAGCGAGAGAGTTTCCGCTTACCAGGTGCTTCAGTGATTGAATGATGTTGCAAGCCTGTCCTGGGACAGTGTCACTACTTTGACCATCTTATTGTACAGGAAGCTCACCCTTCATTACAGCCAATTGTCTCTAAAGGTATGCATCAGCGAAAAGGGCGGCAAAGAGGCGAAGGATATTACCCTAAACATCTTCGGATGGAAATCGGGGTCGACTGCAAACAGCTTCTCTAGTTCAAAAGTCGTCTCCTCCCACCACGTCTTAGACGTCAACAGCGGCAAGAAATGATTCCGCGTCTTCTCGCTGAAAGGGCGGCCAATGACGCTAACGGGGAGATACAGCCATCCATAGGTATATGATCGCCACCCGTGAGGATGTTCGTGGGGGAAGGACAAAGAGTTGTCAATCGCCGCAATATGAACGTGGGGGCGTTTGGTATAATCTAAGTTCGGCGTGGAAGATGAAGCACCCATGGAACCGGAGATATAAGGAGAAGATGTTTCCATCGAAGGACTCCTTGTAGATACATCGTTCTTCCGTAACTCGCTCATGACAGGCATCTCAGCCCGTTCGGAACGAGAGGGCGCAATGTCCACCAAGGACTTCTCATGGTCTACTTCACAATATTTGATCATGTAGTTATCAGCGCCACGATCGGTGTTGAGCATAAGATAATCTAGGAGAAGTGAGTATTCTGTATTTGTTGCATTCCCGCCGCGTACCTAAAATGACAAGTCTACAAAACGAAGATCAGAACTCGTTCGGGACGTGAGAAATGCACCAACTTTTCCAGTTCGTCTCTGAAGCTTTGCTGGAGTTGGGGGCTCCAGTAGAACGGTGTTTGGGGATCAGCTTCTGTGGCGTCAAATAAACGTTCTTCTTCATAATCGTCATAGTTGTCCTCAGAGTCTCCTGTCTTGCCACAGAGAATTTTGAGTGCACTGAGGGCGCGTTTGGATACACTGCCCTGTCTATGGGTGGAATCATCAAATGTATCGGCGATGGCACGACCTGGCCACGGGTATTTTCGTAAGAACTCTGAGGCATCTACCAAAGACATATTAGTTCTGGAAGAGCGCCCAAAGGACTGAACAATACCCTGATATCCGTTTAGGAAGAATTGCATGCTACCGATCTTTTCTGGCAGCGGTTTTCCTTTCTTTGCGGCATTCCTGTCTAACCAGTCATAGAAGAACGACTATGGAGCACAAAGTCAGTTATGGAGAGAGTATCAGGGCAGATTGTTCGTACCGAGCTAGATATTGACACAAGTTTGGTGGGTGGAACAATGTGCAACTCTAGCCGGTCATCTAAAAGTGACGCAGCAGCCTCAGATATATAGCTTGACGCCAGGTAAGCCGAATATCAAGAATTTACGTGTCAAGACCGCACCTGAGATTGGGTATAAGACATGCGCGCCCAAAAGGGATGATCCATCGAAACTGGCGATGTATCCATTTCGTGGTCTAGTCGCGTTGTTATTCATAATATACAGCGTTGAAGTGAATGTCGTACCTTTGGGTTCAGACGTCCATACGGCTCCTCGTCCTTTGGCTTGAAGACACTGAAAGAAATTGAGTACACAGGTGTAAAGAACACGAAGCATAACGCACGCCACGGTCTGAACACGTCCACCTTCAGTCTTTGCACGTGCAAAGTAAGAACCCGACGAGCCCTTGGTGATCATCTTGGGGTGGATACCCTCCGCGATGGCTGATTTGACGGACTTGACCATTCTAAGCGTAATACACGTCAGTACCACGACCAACAGCATTGAATAACTCACGCTTCGAATTCCTCTGGGGTCATAGGAGGCTTGTGGTCGAGCGTTTTAATCTGGAGATGCATCAACGGTACACCAAATAGCATATATTCGGGGGAACGAACGATAGTCGGCGGAGGAGCATTGGACTGAATGGTCGGCTCGAAGACGCTCTTCCAAATCTGTTTCTTGGTGTGGCCCGGCGTGGTCTTCTTTCGCTTTACTCGCTGCGCAATAGATTCTGTCCATCTAGTGGTTTACATGAACATTAAAGCGGAGATGAGCGCGATGAATACCACCTCTTGAAGGCGTGGTCCAGCTTGGAAAGATCAATGCTGCCTGGCCGCAGTGCCCGGCTGCGTGAACGTGTGGAGCCAGGCAGAAGCTGCGCGGCCTCGCCAACGTCGCCCTCATCGTCCGCGCTCTGTGAGAGTGGCTGGTATCCAGAACTGTTCGACATCGAGAACACGAAAGAGAAGGGTTAATGAGACTCCTAGCCAATCCAGGGTGGCTGTACGGTACGTCACCGCCAATTTGGGACAAAACGAATAACGAAAACACTCCATTGAAATGCACACTACTCAAGGAAGACAAACTACTGAAAACTCTCTGGAGCCCGAACTGGTATCTTCATATGTATATGCCCATCTTTATCTGGCGGTGGCAGCTTCCCTGCCCTCACATTTACCTGGATAGACGGATGTAACAATCGAGGCGCTCCCAGGACATCGTCTCTAGCCTTGCGAAACTTGATAAACGTATCCTCTGTTGTGCCCAGTTTCGCATGCTTGTTAAACTGCTGCTGTTCAGCAACCGTGGTCATGTCTGCTTCCTCGCGGCCTTCAGGATAATCATGCCCGACGAACAGCATATAGTCCTCTGGCAGCGAAAGCAATCGGCGCATAGACTAAGGTATATTAGGTTCGTGACCGGAAAAGTGTGGAATGTACTTGCCTCGAATAGCTGCTTTGCATTTCCACCAGGGAAATCGACGCGCGCCGACCCAACATCAGGCTGCATAACCGTCAACTTCTATTGCAAAGGTTAGAGCTCAACATACCATGAAGATGCTATCACCAGCGAAGACAGCATTGCCGACAATATAACCAATGTGGTCAGGCGTGTGGCCAGGAAGATGAACGACCTTGCACGTCAAGTTCCCAACGGCAAAGGTTTCGTCATCCTTGAGAAAGAGATCGAACGTGTCTTTGAAAATGCTCTTGTCGAAGCCGTAGAAAGGCGCGAAATTCGACTGGACTTGAGTGATACGGGCCCCGATGCAGATGGGAGGCTTTCCAGGGAGTTTGGATTTGAGGTATTGGGAAGCAGTCAGATGGTCGGCATGTGCGTGCGTTTCTCTGCAGGAAGCATCAGAAATATACGAGAGATGGTACCAAACGTAGGTACAATATGCGAATGACTTTGAGCTCGTTCTTCTGGATAAACTCGAGAAGCTGATCCGCCGCCTTGGTTTTGAGAGCACCTGAAGCAGCATCATAATCGAGGGCAGTGTCTATAAGCACTGCAGTTCGCGTTGCGGGATCTGCTACAACATACTGCCTGCACAGACATAAGGTACGCGCTAGAAGAGGTTGAACAGCAGGTACGAACCATGTCGAAGTGTTCCCGTGAAAGAAGGAATATATATCAGCGTTTCCCAGCCCCGTACTAGGATGAGACCGAGTCGGTTGTGGTCCTTCTATTCGCGGAGTAGCAGAGGCTTGACCAACAGTCAATTGGGGAGAAGAAGATGTGACGGAAGACACTCCAGCGCTTCGTATCGGAGGTCGTCGTGGGGAACGTTGACGAGAGGCTGCCCATAATGTCGTAATAGACCGTTTTGCATTAGCACGTGTCGTAGAGGCTTGAGGTCGAGTCGTCAACGAGGGAGGGAGTCGTCGAATTGCAGCGAACATAGTGAGACGTCTGAATACGGAACGGGGAAAGCCGGCTCTTGAGATACTTGTAGGCAACTTAAGACATTCCGATGTGATAGGAAGCAACATACTCCTTGTAAGTACCGTAACTGGATGTCAATTCCGAATTGCTTAGACCCAGACTAGAAGTCCAGAGCGTTCCTTTGGGCAGCAGAAAGTGCGCAGGCAAAGACCTGGAGATATGGACGTTGGCAGCGTCTACCACGAGAGGGTGGTATTTCAACGCGCGCGTTAATCCGGCCGCTCATGCCGAGCACCGCCGACGACATCAGTCATGTGATCCAAATTCGGATCAAATTTGAACAGCGCCACACTAGACCCAAACTAGACCTGGACGTAACTTGTCAGTTATGAATTAGTGAGCAGACTATAAAACCGCAGGCACGTTCCTTTACATTAAAAGAGCCGCAAGATACTCATTTCAAACGCTACCAAAGTGAACATAAACGTCCAGGACTACACTGAAACCACGTATACAAAAAATCTCCAGGACACGAATGGTATATAACGATTAAACAGGAAATAAGTTATGAATGAGGTATAGTTACGTGGTATGTCATTGTTCATCATGAAGATCGTGAGGTCGTAGAGGTTCACGGTAAAGGCAGAATAGAAGAAGACATGGTGAGGATTACACGAGAGGTGTAGACGGTGCATGGCGACCACCCTCAGCAGAAGTCGCGCCTGCGATCATGGGCAAAGGTATGGGCAAAGGTGCAGTGATGGGGACAGGCGGCGCTTCAACGCGTGGCGAGGGAGACGTAGGGGAAGGAACTGTCGGTTTGGCAACAGAGGGTTGCGAATCGTCTTCCGGAGCAGGCTGCACTCTTGGTGCATTAGCGTCTGGATCATCTTTCTCTGTCTCAGCCTCTGTGGTTGAGGGCGGGGGTGAGGCGAAATCCCACGGGCGAGGAACCTGGAAATACATATGATTCAGCAAGGTATTTTTTATTCTTGTAAAAAATGAAGACAAACCATGGCAGCAGGCATAAGCCTAGAACATCAAGTGAGCAAGAGGATATCATATATTTTACGACAGCGTACCAAGTAGCAGCGCAAACAACACCATCACCTTTATTCTGCGCTTTGATAGCGTTGAACTCGAAATCGATGAACTGCGAGATGTACCGGACGAATGGCAAGATCTCCCTCACGCCGTTGTTGACTAGTGATACCGCTGAAAGAAAGTTGACAACGGCGCCAGATATAGAATGAACATTCTGGGAGGCAAACTTCAGCTTCAAGTGAACGGAACACGTAAATTTCTTACGCTGAGGTAGTCCAAAGAGGGAGGAGGGAGAGCGATCTCGAGACCCCACCAATCTGAGCAAGGTTGAGAAAACAACGCCGGACAAGATGGGAGCTTCTCACAGGTAAGAACAGACATTCTATCAGTAGGTGGAAAGATGCCTGAAGGAGAACATCACTCCTCTTAAGCGCAGGCAAGGATAATAATAACACACCATTATGGTCGGGAGTTATCGCTCTTCCAGTTGCGTAGCCGAGGGCGAGTAGCTGTGGAGTGATTTGTTGGATTCCATTGATGACGGTTTCCGCTGTAGGTACCGCTCCGGCGAGTATACCGACACCATCTCCCGGTTGTCCCAGCCCGAAGTCAGGGCTTCTAACCAAATCGATAACATGCATGTCATTCAGTATCTCGCTGAGTTTGTCCACAGATGCAGAGGAGACACTAGGGAAAGTGAATGACGATGTCGTTTCGGAATGGTCATGGATAGGACCGCACAGGCGTGCAAAGTGAAGTTCATGTTCTTCTGGGTCGGTGTGCAGCAGACAAACAGCATGGATGGGCCCTTTTGAAGGGACGCGTTCGCGCGACTGCGCGTCTTCCACGGAGAGTTGCCGTAAATGAGCGATGACTTTGTTGGCTGATTTGGGCTTCATCAGCTGTGACTTGACCTTGCTGAGCTGAGGTTTCGCGACGAGCGGTGTGACCTTGGTGGAAGGAGCCGTGTTACCGATAATGAGTGCCCGTACGACAAGAGCAGACTGCTTGGCCTTTTTGTCCGAACTCGAGGACACGACGAGACTTTTGGACAAGGCGGCGACCGCGATTGCCTTTTTCTCGTGCTCCTGAATGGTGGAGAGGTTGTGCGTGTGTTCCTCATGAACGCGAGGGCGAGCAAATGGACGTAAGGATATCCGACGTTTCCTGTTATTATGTTCGCCGTCCACGGACGTTACGGGAGACAACGGCAAGGGGACGTCCTGTGCTGGAACATGAATCACCTCGGGAGTGCTATCTTGAGCAGGCTCCGGGTGCTCGACGGGGTATACCTCTGGCGCCGATCGGGAATTCCGGTCAGCGTCGAGGGTGGGCTGCTCGACAACAGTCTCTTCAACAACGACGACGGCCTGCGACTTTGACGAGTACGAGAAGACGCTGAACAGTCCCATGACAGTCGAGGCAATGATTGAGGTCGACGCTGGAGAGGGGAGAAGCCAAGTGTATTCTGAGCGATGAGCTGATGATTGATCGACGCCGTGAGAATCGTAATAATTCGGAATTCCTCGTGAGGCTGTATATAAATAATGTCTGTGAGAGATTTATGAGTCAATACAGGCTTCCCCCACCAGCTCTTTCTCAGCTGTTATGGTATCTGACGCTCGTCTGCGGAACCGTTCCATGAAAGACATCATCAGGTGTGCTCCTTTGCTCTCCACCAGCAGTCGACCTAAATAGGCACAGAAACTTTGCACCTGCGTGGTTCGCTGTCACTATGGGCTAGTCCATTTCTCAAGAACTATCGCTACATCTTCTAACGCCTCACTACAGGCACTGGCTCCATCAGCCTGCTCTTCCACGCGTTCCCGTATGGCTCGGACACCCAGGGAATGAAGATCATGACTCTCATCTTCTTCTTCCTCAACCTGTGTCTCTTCATCGGCTTCACCGTAATTTCGGCGATTCGCTACATTCTCTGGCCGGATATCTGGTCCATCATGATCCGGAATCCCGTTCAGAGCTTGTTCATCGGTACATTCCCAATGGGTGCTACCACGCTCTTGAACATCGCTGTGAGCCTCATAAATAGCCAGTATGGCTTTGGAGGCAAGCCATTCCTATACGTCTTGTGGGCACTATGGTGGCTCGACTCGGCTATATCGGTTCTGTGCTGCTGGGGCGTGCTACATTACATGTCAGTTCAACCTTCTCGACCGCGTTTTGACGCGTCCTAATGCTTTAATCCAGGAAGACGACCCATACACACTCCTCGAGGCCATGACAGCCGCGTGGCTGCTCCCGGTGGTCACTCTGATAGTTGGTTCTTCGTCGGGAGGCGTTTTCGCGCCTGAGCTCCATAAATACTCTGCCGAGCATGCGTTGATCACGACGTCTGTGTCTGTTTTCATGGTCTCCATCGGGCTCAGTCTTGCCTTGATGATGTTGACCATATACCTGTTCCGTCTCATTGTTCATGGCCTGCCACCGCCAGCATCGATCGTCTCGGTCTTCTTGCCCCTCGGACCAACTGGTCAGGCAGGTTATTCCATTCTTTTGACGGGACAATACTTCAGAGGCGCGCTTCCCTTTGGTTCGAGCGCCTTCTTAGGCTCCCAAGGCACTGGACACGCAATCTACGCGATGTGTGTTGGTATTTCATTCGTACTGTGGTGTCTTTGCTCGATGTGGACGGTGTTCGCCCTTCTAAGCGTTCAGCATGTGGCACGGAGATCGACAATCCCGTTCAAGGTTCAAACATGGGGTCTCATCTTCCCGAATGTAAATGGTCTTTTCATATTCATGACACGTACTGAACGTCGTTTAGGGTGTGTATGCCAACCTCACGTTGTCCATGGGGAGAACGTTCGACTCTGACTTCTTCCGTGTTTTTGGCTCGATTTATGCTGCTGCAACATTAATCATGTGGATTTTCGTCGCATGGAAAACTGTGATACTTGCGTATAGCAAGCAGATCTTTGAAGCGCCATGTTTAGAGGCCTTGAACATGGCTGCGAAAGAACCAATTCAGATGGACTCGGTACCCACCGAAAATGGCACCAGGAATAGTACTTCAAGCTTGTAGCGGGTAACGAAGAGCTGCATGTGTCGCGTCAAAGGATTGCTCGACGACTTGTCTCGTATTTGGGAGAGAACCCGTAATACAGTAGGTCGAAGCGGGGAGGATGTATATTAAACCTGGAGAGAACTACCATGAAGCTTGAAGCTTGAAGGCTGATTGGTACCCTCCCAATCAGCCAGTCAGTATTAGTCTCCTAATGCTTTTGCTACTAGACGGACTAGCTTACCTGTTGTTCTGCTTATATTATTCATTGGTGGACCTAGGACTCGCTTGGGACTTAGACAAGATATAAGCATTAGACTATAAGCTACTACATTTACAACAATGAATTGATCCTCGATAACAGCAGATGTACAAGCAATCCGATAGCTCGCAAAGATATGATTAATGATTACTGAATCGTGACGACAGTGTCGGGTTCTGTTCGCCATAATGAGTTTGAGCGGTGCTATGCCATGCAAGATGAGACCGACCAATGGATGCGATGATATCTCCGGACAACGACTGGAAGGTAGTGAGTTGGTCTGGGGTGACTTTGGCCGCGAAACCCTATGTAGAGGGACGATAAGTTACTATGAGGTGTGTAGCCGAATGGCGCACTGGAATAAGAGCTCCATAGGTCTGTGTAACTTCTCCACCTGGATGAACGTAAACTATGAATAAATATTCACCCGGACGATGAACCAGACGAACCTCCGTTGTTGATCTGGGAAATGTACTCCTTGATCTGGTCCTGGGAGACACCGTCCTTGAACATGATGATGACCTCTGCTTCCCGTTAGCCTGGGTAGATATGAAGACGAATATTGTTACTATCGGTAGACATATTGCGATAAGTCGTGAGTAGTCTGGATCTACAAAGGATAGCAGAGATGATGGTGGTGAGTGCGATGACGCTGCCGCTCCATATTTAGCTTTAAAAGGCAGGCGTGACTTCATTACCGTATTGAGCCCGCCTCTGGCGCTCAGCGCTCAGGTCCATCAAGACGTGTTATACCATTCCTCAATCAGAGTAATCAGATTCTCTTCTCGGTTTATACCTATTCCGCTGAGGCGCTGTAAGTACCCGAATACTTTCTCTTTAGGTAACTAGCGAAGGGACGGCCGTACCCGGTCGCCAGAGAACGCCAGATAACTTTCCCGCTGTGGTGCCTCCACACGTTTACCTCAAATTTCGACTCCAAGGGTTCCGATATTGGGCGGCCACCTTTGCGTATCCCCCGAGGAAGACGCCATATAAAGATCTGTTGATTACAGATATTCCCCCATTTTTTCAAATGGTTCGACACGATTTCTACTTTACCGGCTGCCTGCAAGGCGTGAGAGCGACTAGGGCATATGTTATGGGTGTCTAGGAAGTCCTGTTGAAGTCAGGAATCGGATTTTTGGCAGGACTTGGCACGTCGCTGCTCTCCCGACGTCGAGCTATCGGGTTCGGCTTGGCGGACCGACATGCTTGCATGTGGTAAAAATATCTTCTTTCTCCATGCGCGCCACTTCTCCACCTCCTTCTCGCTCGGATCCGGTCATTTGAGATGCGTATAAAAGAAAGAAGCCATGTCGTTATCCCCCGGATTCTTTCGTCCTCCTTCCCCCACCCCCACCTCCCTGCGACGCGAGAAGCTAATCCATACACGTCGATCCGTTCTTGTATCCATCATGACTGATACCCCCGACGAAAAGTCCATTACCAAAGGGAGGGACACTGCTTCAGTCCGTGCCACCGTCAAGGATGGCATCCCTCATTACATGGGCTTCACTGGAGAACGCCTTCTCAATGCAATCACGATTACTGCGACTCTCGGTACGTAGTAGCTGTAATCAATTATCGCATATCAGAATCTCGAGCTCACCCTGCTCTAGGCTTCTTGCTCTTTGGGTATGATCAAGGCGTCGTGAGTATTCACCATGTCCTCGTGATCATCTTTGCTGAACGGAGTCCCGCTCAAGATGTCTGGAATCATCTCTGCAAAGCAGTTCTACCGTGTGTTCCCGGATTTGGATCCGGAGCTCACTGGTCCAAAACATTCGTCGACTATGCAGGCCTTTTACACGGCTATTTACGAGATCGGCTGTCTTTGCGGAGCCATTTTCGCCCTCGTATGGGGCAACAAGATTGGACGCAGACGGAATATTATGATTGGTACGTCGCTTATACTTGGACCGAATCTTATGATTTACTGTCCATGCAGGTGGCTTTTGGGTTTGCATCGGTGCTATCATTCAAATCACTGCCATGCCTGGGTACGAAGTCTCCTCGTCTTCTCCCGCACCGGGATATTTATCTCCTTTTATCAGTCAGAAAGCTGGTCACCAGTTCGTCATTGGACGAATTGTCACTGGATTCGGCAATGGTAAGTCGGAAGTGTTAAACTTGCGTACTACCGCCAATAATATGAATATTCAGGGCTCAACACGGCTACGATTCCTAGTTGGCAGGCAGAATGTTCAAAAGCTCACAATCGAGGCCTCCATATCTGCATCGAGGCGAGCATGATTGCGACTGGGACAGGTAGGTCACGTGATCGATCATTGAATCGTACATTCCTCATAATTTCGCTCAGTTATTGCGTACTGGATTGATTTTGGCTTGTCGTACATCGATACGTCCCTGTCATGGCGTCTCCCTATCGGACTGCAAATCATCTTCGCCGTACTTCTGATTGCGGGAGTGTCTCAACTACCGGAATCCCCTCGTTACCTTCTTTCGACTGGTCAACACCTCGAGGGTGAACATGTGGTCGCTGCACTCTCAAGCCAGACCGTCGACTCCGAGGAGACGCAACAGGAGAAGCGTATCATCATTGAGGCCTTGGAATCTGTTGGTGAACTGCAGATCAAGCATGTCTTCACGTCTGGACCCTCGCAGCACTTGAGGCGTACTTTGATTGGCGCTTCTTCCCAATTGTTCCAACAAATCGGTGGCTGTAATGCAGTTATTTAGAGCGTATTATTTTCTGACTTCCAAGATATCACGAGCTGACAACTTCGTTTCAGTTTCTCGTGAGTGCATTACCTTCATTCGTTGGATTACAAGTAACACCCCTTACAGACCTGTCATTTTCGAGACTTACATTGGGCTTGACCGCCGACTTGCCCTCATCCTCGGGGTGTTATTGCGACCGTCTACGCGCTATCTGCGTTTGCTTCATACCCGATGATTGAAAGCCTTGGGCGTCGCAAGATGTTCTTGTGGGGTACAGCCGGGCAAGCATTGTCCATGGTGAGCGCACCTTCTGGCTTCTGAGATATCGCAATCTGACAACTTCGTTTCAGTTTCTAGCTTCGTTCTGTTTAATCCCGTACAACGTTCAAGGCGACAAGGTGGATCACGCTACGTACGGAGCTGTTGTTGGCCTCTTCCTTTTCCTGATGTCGTTTGGATGGTGAGTCAGATGATGCCTCATTAACTTCGTCGACGCTGATGCACGATTCAGCACTTGGCTTGAGCTCCCTTGGCTCTTACCCGCCGAGATCAACCCTAATGCCATTCGGACTAACGCCAACGCCATCTCGACTATGACCAACTGGCTATTCAACTTTGCCGTCGTTATGTGGACGCCTCCTATGCTTGATAGTCTTGGTGGTTTTGGAACGTTCCTCTTCTTTGGAATCGTCAACCTGTGCTTCTTCCCCTTCATTTGGCTCTTCTACGTTGAGACCAAAGGTCGCACTCTGGAGGAAATCGATGTCATCTTCGCCAAGGCATACTCAACGAAGGAGTGGTATGTCAAAGTTGGAGATGAGATGCCCAAGTTGAGCTCAAGCGAGATTGAAAGCGAGGCGATGAGGTGGGGCCTTGGCGGTGATATTGAACACCGCGTTGGTTCGAAAGTGCCCTCTGTCTACGAAGATAAGAACAAATCTTGAACGTTGGACATCTAGTGGGTGTCCTTGGTGAAAGAGCCATTCATTAGTAGAAATGTACGAATAGATGCGTATTCTTATACGCTCAACGTTCAACCCAAGTGGCGTGAACACTAAGCGCGTGATCACGGGTCATCCTGTATGCCGCCCGAAGCCCCGAGCATCTTGAGTGTTAATAAGCAGTTCTTCGGAGCCGCAGTTAAAACGATTCTTGTCATACTCTCACATTGAATGCTGAGGTACTCTCATCATCTCGTTCGAATCATGGCCACTGGCACTCGTTCTTCTCAACGCCTTGCGTCGGCCGCTGCCGCCGTAAAGACCCCCAATCATGTAGACAGCACGGCGCCTTCTACAACCAAGCGCAAGGCACCTGCGTCCAGGGAAAGCAAGACCAAGAAACCAAAAACCAGCGAAAGCGCGCCAATATTGCCGGCGGTTCCGCCTGCGTTGGACTCTGAAGAGCCTCCCAAGCTGATCCCGGCGAAGCTGTCCTTCTCGTTTGACGAAGCGAAAGCACATCTTACTTCTGTCGATCCAAGATTCGAGGACCTATTCCAAAAGATGAAGTGCACTCCGTTTGAGGTCTTGGAGCAGGTTCATCCATTTAGGTCCGTATGTTGAAGGTCCTTGAATGGCGAAGTTGACTGCCGTACAGGTCATTGGCGACGTCTATAATGTAAGAAGGACGCGCCTGTGCACTTATGCTTACGGTCTCGTTATTTCCAGCGGCCAGCAAATATCTTGGAAGGCGGCCAAGTCAATCAATCACAAGTTCAAGCGCTTGTACGATCCTTCGTTACCTGAGGATGTGAATGAGTACAAGTCAGTCAACGCAAAATGACATGCCGCTCTTTCATGTTGTCTGATATCATCGCAAGTGATAAAAGCCAAACTGCTTTTTTCCCCAGCCCCGCCCAAGTCGCTGCAACAGATCCAGCAGTCCTTCGTACTGCTGGCTTGAGCGGTCGGAAGGGAGAATACAGTAAATCAGTTCCGTGGAAACTTTTGTTTGATTATTGACTCCCCAAGTTATCGACCTTGCTAGCAGATTCGCTGACGGTCGTCTTACCACGGATAAACTGATCAACGCGACCGACGAAGAATTAGCTGAAATGTTAATCGCTGTCAAAGGGATAGGAAAATGGACGAGTAAACATTCACTGGGCCATGACTCCGCGATTTTTGACCTCATTTATGCTTCAGTCGATATGTTCGCCATCTTCACACTTCGGCGTCCAAACATTATGCCAGTCGGCGACCTTGGGGTCCAAAGAGGAGTCCTGCGCTGGTTCCTCTCCCTCCATTCACCAGATTACGATTACGCTCTTCAGGGCGACAAAGTCACTGGGGGAGAGGAATCGCAGGAGGCCAGTGATACTCAGGATGCCGCCGAGAGGGCAACCACCCCAGATGCATCATCTGTGGCGCCTGCTGTTCCTTCTACCCCGAAACGATCGACGGAGGAGCTTCCCAGCGTTATGCCGCCTCATTTTACACCATCTATCAATAAGACGTTGAGGAAGACGCAAGATACGGATTTTGTGCCGCCGCCTCTACCGCCTGGTTTAACGGCTGGCTCTATGAAGAGTAGACTGGACACCAAGAAGAAGATCAAGTAAGAAGGTCATTCCAGATCATATCGGCTACTGATGTATTTCAGAGGTGCTTTGTTGACACCTTCCGAGATGGAAAACCTTACCGAATTGTGGAAGCCTTATCGAAGTCTTGGTGAGTGACCCATTGCTCATGATGACTTCTATTCATCAGTAATGCCAGCCGTGTACTACATGTGGGCTCTGGCAGACGGATAGACGCCTCTTCCTCCTGCTAACATGTTATTGCTATTAAATTTCTATCGTATCTATAATTGGGCTACCAAAGCCTCAGCTTCCTCCCTAACCGTCGCACACCGCGCAAGAAACGCTTCAGTCGACGATTTCCCTGCCGATGTGTATTTAGCTGTAAGCACCTCAACGATGGCCTTCCATGCCCCTTCCCGTGTTGTTACAATCTCCCATTTCTCGTTATTCCTGACGTTGTAGAGCACAAGTCGGGGAAATACGATGTCTTCCGTCTGCTTTTCGTCGACCAAAGATATCCGTATATCACTGTTTGGATGACATGACCATAGGTTAACTCAGAGACGAATTTGATTTCCCAGATGGTCGCGTCGTCTTTGCCTTTCTCGTGGATGATGTCCACCCGTCCTGTTAAACGCGTCTTTTGATCACCGATAACGACATCACGGCGCATGGGCACCTCGACTTGTAGATTCCTTTTGAGCTGAGACAGGTCAAACTCAGAGAACTGCTCTGCAAGCCGTAAAGTGGCGGGCCTGAGATACGGTGCGAGCCAGTCAAACGAGTGGCCCGACATCTGCGCCCAACGAGATTTGTAGCCCGAGCTGACACTCTCGTAATATGTCGCTTCTTTTGAAAACCATATAGCTCGTTGCGTTTCGTCCTGCACGATTTCCGGCGTCAAAATGTTTTTGCTTTTCGCTTGATTGTATGCAGTCACCCGTCCTGTGAGCCAAAGCTCGAAATCCGCGGTGACTGCCAGCCCGTTGAGATCGCTTACGGGTTCCCATAAGTTTTTCCTAGGGTCCGTACAAACTTTATCGGGGCATCTATGCAGGAGGAAGGAGGAAGAGGCGAAGTGACTGGAATGATCGTCAAGTGCCTTTTAACGATGCGGTCCAAATCTTCATCTCGGACATGCCTGGAGCATCTGTAGCAGCTACCTTCAAAGGTAAGAGAAGTCCGAGCTGCAGCGGGCGTCCAGGTTCGTATTGTGGTTTTGGGTGGGAATGAAGGAGATTGACGAAATCCGCGTCCTTTATCACAGCCTCCCAGTCGACGAAGGGCATGGGAGGGTACTCGTGAGACTGTAAGACAACCAATTGCTTCTTTGCTCGCGTAAGCGCGACAAATGTGGCATTCGGGCAATGGTCATCATGGAGGTCGCGTCCCATAAAATGAAAGTATGAGGAGTCGACGCCCAGGACGATGACAAGATCTCTCTCGCTGCCCTTGAACTGGTGGTAGGTGGAAGGAATGAGTTTGCCCGAACGACATCTTCATCGAGACCGTAATCTGCGGTTGCAGGAGCTGATGGAATCTGATGCTTGTCGAGTAATTCGTTTACTAGCAGTTTCACATAGGCGCTACCTCGAACTGTCGGCGCTAAAATAGCGGTGTTTTCGTGTCCATATTTACGGATAAGTGGAATCAGGAGTCTGATGACTTTGTGGACCTGTCGTAAGTTCGCGTGAATGTAAAGTGGTTTTGCACCGTCATGAGAACCTTCAATATATTGCTCTCCCCCAGGAATGCATTGTTCACGAAACGGGCGGTGCTACGAGAGAGCCGGAAACTGGTACTAAGATGGCGATTGTGCCACTCGTAAGGTGATAATGCGGCGAAATTGGAGGCCGATAGTTCCAGGTAGCGCTCGTCGGCGCCACGAAAGTTGTAAATGGCCTGCTTGGGGTCACCGAGGACGAGAAGACGGGGTGCATGGCCTCGTGCACGTGTCAAGGTTGAGATGAAGGTACAGGTCAGCCAATATAGATCATCCGTCAGATCCTGAATCTCGTCTAATATGACCAGCGAATACTGGGGCATGTTGGGCCAAACCGGCAGCGTTTTCGCGTCGCGGAGGCTCCGAAAGACGGCGTCGTTGTAGACCAACGTTCCGAAGAAGCGGGACGCGAGACCGTGGAATGTATAGATATCAGCGAGAGGGTACTCGGCTAGTCTTTTCTGGGTATCCATCTGGAGGCGCTTGGAATAGGTGATAACCGCAACTGGAATATCAGGGTTGGCCTGGAGGACAGCCTCGGCCGTCGCAGTTTTGCCTGCCCCAGGACGCGCCGATACAATGACATTCGATGTTTGCAACTGTTCGACTACCGCGCTTTGCTCGAGGGAGGGTGTGAATGACCTGGTCTGCTGTGCTGAGCTGTACCTTTGGAGAAGAAGAGGACATTTCCGCCTAATAAAGAGCTGTGGTAACGACAGTTTCCGGAATAACATGACCGTCATTCGGACTCGACCATGAGACGGGAAGGGCCAAGTTTTTGCTGTTCACGCGATCGCGGTGGCGGATCAGAAGCCGTGCCTAATACGGAAGGACCTCCTTACAGCTCTCCTTACCTCGACTTGAGGTCTCTGTAACTGTGCTGTTTCCGTATTCAGTCCCAGGATTACTACTGTAGAACCACAACACGTCTCCTCTTTAAGACCTAAATCCAACTAAAATACGGACAGGTAGGAACGAACTGATCGAGCTTATTACCAAGCAGGTTAAGCGCCCGACCCACATGTTCTCCCCTCACCAGCGCTTAAGACAATAATCTCGTGAATTCATACTTAAAAGTAACATGGCCCGCCTACCAGGCGCCCGTCCTTCTCTAAAAATCCCAGAAAAAGCAAAGACACGTCGTCCCATATCGAATCGGCCCACAAGAAGCAAGCTTTCCAAGCTACTCCATCACTGCATTAACACCGCACTGAGGCTCCGGATTCCTGATATTCCCACCGGCATTTTTCATAACCAGATGCCAGTTTCTCAGAAGGAAAAAGCTGAGGCAGTCGAGCCTACGCCTCCCAAACGGGCTACTAGGTCCTCTCGACGCGGTGTAGTCTTCTTCGGGGCGATCCTCCTCGCTCTGATAGGATTTACCATCCGTCTTAGTCCGACACACAAACTTCCGACGTCATATGTGCTTTGTACCCCCGGCAAGAACGTCTATCTGGTGGATGACACGAATTCACGAGTGCAATGCTTGGCTGTCGAAGGCTCAGAAATCACCGACGTAGGTGACTTGGGTGCGTATATCATTCACAGCTGTGTGTTGTATTACTTGACGTGCTACAGTCGATATTCAACAAGGATGGGCGCAAAGCCAACCTCTTGAAGTTTTCTACACGAAGCCTGGATCTAGCATCGTGCCTGGGATGACTGGTTGGTTCAACACCGTGCTTGAGCACCAAGACACTCATACAAGCAAACAACAGACTCTCATGCGCATATCCTTGAATATGGAGCCAGCAAATTGATTCCTCTCGAAGATGGTAAAAATATCAAGGGTGAGAGCTTCGTTTATGTTTGTCGCCTTTCACTCATCACGTAAATAGAGGTCGTGAAGTCCGTCGGCGATTACATCTTAGCCAATCCCGACTTATACAATAACAAGTCTAAAATCGTGGAAGGATGGGGTTGGGATCACACGATCTGGCCTGAGGGACGTTGGCCGAACGCAGTATGTCTCATGCTTCACTGATTGTGTCAATATTCATACTACCACTCCAAGGACGATCTCGAACAAGATCCTGTTATTCGTGGTCGCTCTGTCGTTCTCCAAAGTAGGGATGGACATGGTATCTGGGTCTCCAAGACTGCCCTCGAGGCAAACAAGCCCTATCCCGATGCCGTTGAAGGTGGTGTGATTGTGAGAGACAGTAACGGCAATCCCAATGGTAAGACCCCACCGGGACAAGACTTCGTGGTGGCTAACTTTCCACAGGTCTTTTCCTTGATAATGCTCAGGAATTGATTCATATACCTGACCCTACGGACGAGGACCTCCTCAAGAAATTCTCCATCACCGTCCGAGATGCATTGGCTCATGGCTTGACGTCTATTCATGACGCGGCTCTAAAACCCGAATCGCTGGCTTTCTTCAACCGGTATGGATCAACCTCATTTTCACTGACAGCGTTCGTGACTGCATTTCAGATTGGCTGATGCTGGAACACTCCCTGTGAGCATCATCCTCAGATGTCTGCTTCTTCACTTATCGTGGCCTCTAGATCCGCATCTTTGGGATGAGATTCTTCAACGAGAGCGAGGAATATTGGGGCAATACCGTAGAACCTCTGGTGAACGCCGGCAATGGTAGACTGCACTCTCGCAGCGTTAAGATGTTCGCTGATGGTGGTACACTCATCCTAGCCGTATTCTCCATTCTGACTCGTCATCCTAGGTGCTCTTAGGACCGGCGGTGCAGCGGTTAGTATCGTCTGCCTTGGTCGGAACACTGATTGACACACTTTCCAGCTATATGAGCCTTATGCGGACAACCCTTCTACGAGTGGGTTCATGCGCCTATCCCCTGAAGTCATCAACCAGGTCGTTCCGAGATTCCTCAAGGATGGTTGGCAAGTGGTACGTTCAATCTCCTTCCCGCTGTCTACTACTTTTTAAGAGAGGTCTAGAATGTTCATGCCATTGGTGACCGTGCGAATGGCATCGTTCTGGATGCCTTCGAAAAGGCTTTAGATGGTGTAGACGTCGTCGCTCTGCGACCTCGTCTTGAACACGCCCAGATTCTAACGGACGCTGACATGAAGCGATTTGGTAAACTTGGGGGTACGTTCATTCTTGCGTATAGTTCTAGGCGAAACGGCTGAACTTTCGCTGAAGTCATCGCGAGCATTCAACCCACGCATGTGTAAGTTCACCCTGGTTCAGTCAATCGGACCCCATTCATACGTGACTTAGGACTGACGACATGTGGTATGCTGAGGATCGCTTGGTCAGTTGGGTCCGCCTATGGGACATACCTGTAAATTTACATGCATTTGTAGGGTCCGGAAAGGATCAGACAGTTATACGCGTTCCGAGGCATTCTCGACAACGGCGGGAGGATTACGCTGGGCTCGGACTTCCCTGTTGAAGGCGTTAATCCTCTCGCAGGCTTCTTTGCCGCAATCACTCGCGTCTCCGTTGATGGAACTTCTCCTCACGGTCCTGGCGGCTGGTATGAGCCCTTCTATTCAGGCTGCATTGTTCCCTTCTTATGCCTATTATTAGGTTTCCCGAACAACGCTTGACGAGACAGGAAGCTCTGAGAGGCAAGTCCTTCCATTCCTCGCTCGGTACAATGCTGACATTTCCCAAGGCATGACCATCGATCCGGCGTATGCGTCCTTCACAGAGGAGACACTTGGCTCTCTAGAGATTGGCAAACGCGCTGATTTCGTGGTCCTTTCCCAAGATATTATGACCATTGCTGCTGAGAACATTCTTGGCACGAAGGTGTTGATGACAGCGATGGACGGACAGCCTGTTTATGGCAAAGTTTGACGAAAGGAAGTGGTGAATTTACTCAGTCCCGCCAGTCTTGTCTGTACATTTGTACTTAGGGGGTTGGGGGGATTGGGGGCCATCGTTTACTCTTAATAGTAAGATGGTTTACTTACTGAAGAATATTTATTTGTAGTGCAATTGCACAAGCCGTACACGATCTGGAAAGCCTGATCCAAAAATGGAACGCGCGGTGGAGTGGGAATCTTGAGATTCATCATGAACCCCCTCTAGATCTACTGGCAGGCGCGCCGCGCTCTTCCTTCCTTCCCACCATGAAGCAGACACCTGGTCTTCCCATGGCTTTCACGTTCTTTGTTGCAGTCATTCTTTACACGGCCATTCTCGTTCGGTCAGAGACGCATACGATTTCTTTCGACAATCAGTGCGTAATCATGCATCCGAGTTAGAGCAAGTATATTGATAAAATCTTTTTGCAGGTGCGGTTACGGGACTGTATGGCGCTGAAATTCCTTCGTAAAGCCAGCTTGAACTAATGCAATTGGCCGTGCAGCCCAAACTGATAAAAGGGAACGATGTCTTGTCGTCGACCTCATACACCACGAATGGAAGCCTTGCCTCGGCCATCGCGTACGTCCATGCTATTTCGTGGCCTATATGTTTCTCGGGATGCTGATATTTATCTAGCTATCTGGACACTGGTTCGTGCTCGCAACGAAAGATCTTTTAGCTTTCTGAGGCTATTCCAGGATCATGTTTATTCAACGGAGAAGGTTGCACCGTTGTCGAAGTGACACTCACCAATCCTACGACTGCGGGTTCTGGCTCGAGTGTAGATATCTCACTCATTCCACCGTGCGTATATGTGCTTCAGTACGGCTATTCTACTCACATTAAGGATCTTCCTCAGACTCGCCTTTTCGGTTAACACGTCATTCCAGTACGTCGACCGCATTTCTTTACTCGGGTAGGATCCCTTATGACTATTTCAAGATACACTACTGGTGTCTGCAGTGGCCAAGGAGCATCATGTAGGTTGTGAAAGTGTCTCGGAAGGCGTGCAATTTATAACCATCAATAGGCGCCACACCGGATTGTAGCACTGCTTTCTTCCACCCCGACGATACCTGGGTTCAAGTCGCCTGTCAGGAATATGATGTATGACCTTGTACTTGTCATCTATCTATGGTCTAACATTCATGGCAGGCTGACCTGCGCATATCATTCTGTGGCGGGGACTCTGCGTTCTTGCCCTCGTCCTCGTCCTCGTCTTCATCGACAGAGCCCGAGTCTTCTGAGACGACCGAAACGGTCCCCTCTACGACCGAGTCGTCAGTTGAGGCACCTCCATCTTCTGTAAATGAAGTGCATTCAACAGTGGTCGCTGCGACTTCTTTGCCAAGCACTTCGGGGTACAAACCGCGCCCGTCCTGCTCCCAGAAACGCAGGTCTTCGATGAGTGTGACCATTCTGGACACAGTAGACGCTCTCGGCGACGCCGCCACGCAGGCAATGGTTGGGCTTGATGTATAGATGTATTTTATTGACTTTTCTGTTGTAGAACCAGCTGGGTCTGTGCAAATTCTGTAGCTGTGATGTTTTGAATCATGACATGTATTAGATTTAATTGATTGGCAACAATATGCCTCCGCGCGGCGCGCCCTCCTGACCAGTAGTCGATCTCGTCGCGATCGGTTTAAGATCACCGGCCAGTACTGATTTTATTTTCATCGCTGAACCTGCAGATTGTCTACAATATTGCCAGCTGAACTTGATGAGCTTCATCATTCGCAATCAGTGTGCGCGTGTGACGCTTACTCTAGTCAGTCAGGGTCATCAACATGTCACGACATGGTTGGATTTGCCTTGCCTGACCTTGCAAAGTTACCCCGACCATCTCCTCAGTCCCTGCGAAATCTTTCTTCAATTCCATCGACTCTCTATCTTACACCCACTCTACTTTCCTTGTCAAAGACGGCTATCCCGGAGAAACCCAATTCGACGCAGAATAACCTAAATAAACACACCCGCTATGTCTGATCACCAACTGCCGGGGATACTAATGCGATCCCAGACGCCCGGTGAGTACCGCCGTGCGCTTTCCGAATGTCGTAGACTCAAATTTTTGCAGGTCCCAACGAGAAAGGTATTCCTATTTCTTTTGCGGTCCATGCAATGTCCTCACTATCCGCCTCCACGAACAGTCCTAGACTACCTAGAGGGCATGTCGCGTGATGAAATCGATACGAAACCCCCACCTTCTCTCGTGGACAATGCCGAATACCGCAGCAGAGGCTCACGCAGCCGCGGCCCCAGTCGAGTGCAGTCACCAGCCGCCAGAAGCCACCGAAGCGATGCGCCCAACGACCGCGCTAATTCCCGCGTCTCTTACAACGGTAGGGATGATAATGCTGGCGACGGCGGCAATGATTTTGACTCCAATGCGCAAGAGAGGTCAGATAATGGGGAGGAAGAGATATTACATGTTGTACGTCTTGACCCGCCATTCATCTCCGCCTCTGAATTATCATTTCAGCCTGGCCCCCAGGATCCACCTGGTCCACGCTATGAATCCTACGACTCTGGTCCTTCTTTCGGCAATCTAGGTCCCATGCCGGAGGACTATGGCGCCAATCCTGTATCGGTTCTGAGCGCTCTTGATGTAGGTCTCTGCCCTCTCTTTCTCCTTTTCATACCAACCCCATTCTCAGCCGCAATGGGGCAATCACAAACCAAACGTGCCTTGGGACATAAACACAAAGAAACCGAATGAGTCCATGTTAGGCGGCCAGCCGGCTTCACCCAACAATACTCCACCTACAATATCGGAGTCGAGAGCCCATCAAGCAAAAGCAAGGGATTCTCTGCAAGCCAGCACAGTCCAACGAAGACTGTCCCTAACGTAAGCGTGTCGTTGATGAGAGTGGCCAGTGACTGATCATGCGTAGTCCACAAAGACAAATTCTCAAGCCAACACGTACCGTCCGATGTCCCCAGAGTCGGCGGAATCACGAAGAACGCGCGCGACTACAGAGAAGGCCTACAACTACCCATTACCTGAGAGTCGTATTGGCGAACACGACATGCCCTTGAGCCCGGTTTCTCCCACCCGATCGCGAGCTCCTTCCAAGGCGCCTTCCATGGCGCCATCCGTATCACCCTCCGATTCATTATCGAATTATCATTCTCGTCCCAAGAATCGTAGCAAGACCACTGCGACACCCCCCGTTGAAGAGAGCTCTCCGCGCAGTGATGGTCGCAGCTTGGCTCAAAACGGCAAAGGTGATAGTGGTTGTTGTTCATCATTTGTCTTCAAGTACTCAACTTGATCAGGTCGTGTCAATGGCTCCGCAGCTTCTCATCAATCAAGACCATTCTCCCCTTATCGACATGCACCCACGACCGATGATCTCCTCCACGCTGTCGTCCGAGACCGTGCTGTGCCGCCTCCCATCCAAGAAGAGACGTCGAAGGACCTTTCAAAGGCACCATCAACTGTACAGCCCTCTAACCGATCGGTACAGGCGCCCCCTTCCCACGTCAGTAAATCTCCTTCGAAAGTCAGCAAATCTCCTTCAAAGGCCCCTACATCCCCATCGGTCGCATCCTCTCGACGCGAAAAGAAACGAGACGCGGATGCAACTCCCACCCCGTCGCGTCCCAACACGCCTGGTGAGGCGAAAATCGATGAAGAGGAAGAAATTGTGAGACAGGTTTTGGCTTCGGCTGGGCATACTCCTCGAACATCGAAAACGTATTCTGGCTCTGCCCTGGGGTCGGATATCGTTGATTCGCATTATCACGATAACGAGCTTTGCGTTCTTTTCCAGTTCTTGAATGTCGATTCCTCTCCCGAGTTGGTCAAGAAGGTTCTTCGTAAAGCTATTCGCCGTCGAGTGAAGGATTTGGGAATGAGGTATGACAATGAGGTTCGTGTTATGCCATCGGGAGGGCTTTCGCTTACTCAAGCTCTTTCACAGTCTATTAAGGAGATACAGAAGAGCCATCTGCACGGAACGGGTCCCGGCACCGAGATTGAAGACGTTGAGGTTAGCGTCGCCGGGCTTTACCTTTTGCTTCTGCTTCTGACAGTTGTGCTAGGAACCACCGAAATGGGCCAGTGACCTTAAGCGCGAGATTGTGTTAATGCAACAGCGCATTGAAAGTCTTGGACCAAAGATTGAAAACCTTCGTCCTCCTCCTTCATTCCCCCAGGAAACAGACAGATTCATTGAGGGCGAGGACGACGACGACTACACTCACACCCCGGTCACTCAGACTGTTAACATACACACGCAACCCACTGGAACAATGGCTGAGTCCGCTTATCAACCGGAAACCGAAATTGTTGTAGATGAGGATGAGGACGAGGAAGGTCATGGTCATGTTCCCGAAGGAACTTATCAGGAGGTGACGGAACGGGGACCTGCGCGTCGTTTCCCTCACTTGGACGGAGAAGACTACGATCGTGATGATTCGCCAGGTCAACAGTATCTCGAGGAAGAGCTTTACAAACTTCGCCAGAAACCGGCCAGTCAGTCTGGACGTTCACATCATAGCTGGGAGCTCGCGCAAGATGGCGAGCCGTTCGAGGACGAAGACAATCAACGAGCACTGCTCCGACAATCCCCGGAACCGATGCTGGATTCGACCCTGACAATGCGCCTGCTCCTCCTGAGAGTGCCGGAAGTGTCGTCACTACGCCTCAGCCCAATTATGGTGACGAGACGTTCGATAGTTCCGATGGTCTGCTTCCGTGGCAAAGGATACACCAGAGACTCCTTGGCTGGGCCATTGTATGGCCTATGAGCGAGTTTGACGAGGCGCTGAGCAGTACTATGCGCGGCAGCCAGGTCAACGAGGTGGCTATGAGCATATGGTCGACACAAACATACAAGCGTTACGTGCGATCCCGGTTGACGGACAATCCCAAGCAGCCAGTCGATCGACTGTTCGTGCCTCCGAATATGGCGGACGCCATCAACAACGCTGTTTTCCATGGACGACACGGAGACGCGTGTGGTATGTTGCGTGATTTGTGGGCCCCTTTCGGCTTGCCTGGAATGCCGCGATTACTGGTGGTGTTGGCGAAGCATCGTTCAGATGAGAATCACTGGGTTGTTCACAGGTGAGGCGCTTAAATCTCTTGGGGAAGCTATTTTAACACTACTTTACAAGGTTCTCCTTACCTGAAGGCCTGTTGACGACTTACGACTCTTACCCGGAGAAGACACTTCCTGATGGACGAGTGAGTGCATGCCTTTGTGGTCGAGTTCTCTGGTACTGACGAGGTTCCGTAGCCTCTTGGTTGGTGGT
The DNA here is from genome assembly GCA_015501595.1 of Hymenopellis radicata. Classification (NCBI taxonomy): domain Eukaryota; kingdom Fungi; phylum Basidiomycota; class Agaricomycetes; order Agaricales; family Physalacriaceae; genus Hymenopellis; species Hymenopellis radicata. The sequence goes on along the minus strand of JADNRX010000121.1, from coordinate 4,176 downwards.
TTGCTATCCGACTAGCATGGCCGACGGCCTTGTACCCGAATCCTGATCATCTCATTCAAAAGATGGTTCGGTTGCATCGACCTATGCAGCGGAGTGTCGACAACTCCCTTGCTGCTGGCGGTATCTGGCGCAATGTCCTCATGGGATCACGCCCAGAAAGAAGTCTCGACCTAGAGCGACTTCGGGATCTTATCAACACTGAAGTCAAGAACTTACGCACACGCAAGCAGGTTGGCAAGTTGTCGATATCGGCGCGCCAGCCTGGATGGGATATGAATTAATGATTTCGACGTGATTGTGTACAACTGATTTCTCGCTTTTTCTTTCTTTCTGGTCACGGACATCCGCTGGAGTCTGTTATGCTTCATGTAATCTCTGTATACAGAGTCTAGTCGTATTGTAACTACCACAGGAATCTACTTACTCGTCTTGCTTGGAATCGAATGTTACTGTATTTTTGTGCTCAGAACGCCTGCAACGAGCTGCGGTTACGTCATGCTTTGGTTGTTTTCTTCCTCACTCTCGTCTCAGAACGGGTATCTTTGTGCGCAGTCGCTCCAATCGACAGAAAGTGGTCGGCAAACATGTCAAAGTTGTCTCAAGTTTTCTTATGTGCTTGGCTGAGTAGTCCACAGCCTCAGAGTCGCTCAGACATACGACTCCCCAAGGGCACTTGATGAAAAATGAGTTTTGAGCCTATCCGTCATACCCGTACCTTACTCCGCCTATCACAAATGGGCGCGTTTCCCCAGGTTTCCTGCAGGACGATGAATGAAGATCTTCACGTCCAAAGAACCTGAAGGATTTTTAGCTGGGATTTTCCGCAGTTGCCGTGTCGATCAGGCAAGAGCCAGAGCCTCCCTATCTTCCTTCCCACCAACACGCATCAAACATGTCTTAGGCGCCTACCTTTGAATTCGGGCTATGTTTACTCTCGTTCAAACTGAATCCCGCTTTCGAGGTGGCACGGACACCGCTTTGGGTCTAATTTAACAGCATAGCTCCGATTCTCAATGCAAGCTTCCTTGCGCCCAAGACAGAACCGAGATGTCCTTTTCGCAAACCACACGTGCTGACGAAACGCGAGCCCATTATAAGCGTGTTTGAACAGCTTCATCTCAGAGTTCCGCTCGCTCTCCTTCTCTTCCTCACCTCTTCTTTTTTTCTTTTTCTTTCTCTTCCTCCGCCCTATGTCGTCCTCTCAGGAAGGTTATCTTGATCCTCCTCGAGCTTCCTACCTGCAGCAGGAGTCCTCCAACAACTCGCATACATCGTCACCGGCAAACTCGACCACCGCTCTTCCCAACCGCCAGTACGCTCAGCAGTATAATGCCAGCCCAGCAAAAAAGAAACGCGGTCTTGTTTTCTGGCTGGCCTGTCTCGCAGCCCTCGTCATCGTTGTTCTCGCAGTCATCCTGCCTGTCTACTTCACTGTCATCAAGAAGAACAACAAGAACAACTCGAGCTCGTCTAGCGCAGACAACGGCTCTGGCAACGGTGATAACGGTGGCAATACTGGAGATGGGACAGTCCCCTCTGCGAATGGTGCCATCACCGGAGGAGATGGTTCGGAGGTGACATTGGAAGATGGATCTACGTTCACATACAGCAACCAGTTTGGAGGTTTCTGGGTGTCGGATCCTTCCGATCCCTTTGCAAGCTATGCCAAACCGAACAATTGGACACCAGCGCTCAACGAAACTTGGGTATATGGAAAAGATCGCATTTTCGGGTATGGCTCTCCGTTATCTTCATGTTTAGTCTCGATCTGAATCATCCTTGTTTCAGCGTCAACCTTGGTGGCTGGTTCGTGTTAGAGCCGTTCATTGTCCCCGCGCTTTTCCAAAAATACCCTACCGCGATCGACGAATGGAGCTTGAGCGAGGCCATGGCCGCGGATACTGCTGGTGGTGGTCTTGGGCAACTGGAAGATCATTACAATACGTTCATTGTATGTCTTCCTTCTTTCTCATCGGACATTTCGCTGATCCACACTTTCCATAGACTGAGAAAGATTTTGCCGAAATTGCTGGCGCCGGTCTTAACTGGGTTCGTATCCCCATACCCTTCTGGGCCATCGATAAGTGGGACGGAGAACCTTTCCTTGACAAGGTTTGCTGGAAGTGAGTTCTCACATCTTTCCACTAATTATTTACTGATCGATTGGTAGATATATCCTCAAGGCGTTCCAGTGGGCACGAAAGTATGGCCTTCGCATTAACCTCGACCTTCACACTATTCCGGGATCCCAGAACGGTATGTTAACTTCATAACTGTATTGAATGTTTGAATCTCATTCGTGTTTGAAGGCTATAACCACTCCGGCAAAACCGGTCAAGTCAACTTCCTGCACGGCCCTATGGGAATCGCCAACGCTCAGCGTGCCCTCAACTACATTAGAATCATCACCGAATTCATCTCCCAGCCGGAATACCAGGACGTTGTTCCAATGTTTGGAATCATGAACGAGGCTATCATTGTAACGATTGGTCGTACAGAACTTACCTCTTTCTATCGCGAGGCTCATGACATGATCCGTGGCATCACTGGTATTGGCGAAGGCAAAGGATTCTACATTTCGTTACACGACGGTTTTGAGCCCGACATGACCAAATGGGACGCATTCCTTGCCGGCAGCGATCGTATCGTTCTCGACCGACACCCCTACACTGCCTTCAGTGGTTCCACTTTTGAGGACCCCATTGCCACTGGCACGGGCGCTGACGCTGGTGGCATCTGGGTTGGCAGAGCGTGTGGATGGGCAACGGAGTCGGTCAGACTGTCGGGGACGTTCGGTTTCAACTATGCTGGTGAATGGAGCAACGGATACAACGATTGCGGTCTTTTCCTCACCGGTGTCAACGGCACTCATACCTACGCCGGGGACTGTGGCCCATGGGAGGACGCAACTACTTGGGATGATTCGACCAAGGCCGGTGTCGCGGCTTTCAACGCTGCGCAGATGGATGCTCTGAAGGACTATTTCTTCTGGACATGGAAGATCGGCAATTCCACCGCCGGGTCAGTGCAGGCTCCTCTTTGGTCGTACCAGCTCGGGGTGGAGGGTGGTTGGATTCTCAAAGATCCTCGTCAGGCCGTGGGCAAGTGCGGCACCATCCCCACGTTTGACGGCAACTACGAGCCTTACATGACTGGAGGTTCTGGCGCTGGTACTATCACCGCGACTGGTACGGCTGCTGGTAGCCCTTACCCACCTGCTCAGCTCAGCGGTGTCGATGTTTCCGCCAATGAGCTTCCTCAATACACATCTACCGGGACAGTTCATACCTTGCCCCCACCGTCAGTGACTGATAACGGAAAGGAGTTCAATGGATGGTACGACGCGCAGGATACCGGACTTGCACCAACGACAATTCCTGGATGTGCTTATCCCGATCCATGGGAAGCAAATTGATGCGGCGATACCAGACAACTGCGGTGCAAGTGTAGCACCCACTACCGCTGCGACTGTGGCTTCTACGACTGCGACATCCACCACTTCCGCGGCGTCGACCACTTCCGCGTCGTCCACCACTTCCACGTCGTCCACCACTTCCACGACGTCCACCACTGCTGCCACAACAACTACTGCTGCTGCTCGTCGGAGAAGATAGAATTGAGCGAGACACGCACGTTGACGATTTCAAAATGTACCACGAGGACTTTTCGTGCTTATTTAACTAGTATATGTATCATACGCGCTGATCATAGATGTATTGTATCTTCACGAACTCAGCTCACCTTACGGTTTTTCTTCGTCGTTGTTGGCTTTAGGCCTTTGTGCTATCTTACGCTCAATCGACGTGCATTCGTTACGGACAATTCTTTCACTGAAGCGGCGAACTATAGCTCAAGCTTTAGACTCGGTTATTAATGCTTTAAGCTTGATGTTCAGTACAGTGTATTTCTGATTCTCCATAAAATCTCATCTTATTGTCTTGTGCACTTGTACGCACTTTTGAAACGGCTAGTTGCTCATCAAAAACTGTGGCGTCCCGTACACCACATTCGATCGGCGACAAGGTGGGGTGTTTATATAGAGTCTGTGTATATCGTCGTTAGGACTAATTCATCTGATACTGAAGCAAAATGTGCCCCTCACCGTAACGTATCATAGTTCAGCAGCGGTGAATGCCGAGGAAAGATCTTGAACAGACACGTTCAGAACTGCCTTCG